>BSSO01004401.1:0-14612 GCA_030267885.1 Mesembryanthemum crystallinum | reverse complement strand
ACAAAGACAAAACCAAAGCGTAAAGTAGAACTAAAAGAGCTAAAATTAAGCTAAAATAGCAAAGAAACACAAAATGAATAACCAAATTAATTAGAAAATCAACTAAATTATATACACAAAATGTGCTTATCAATGCTCCACTGATTTCATGGTTGTTGCGACCATATTATGAGCCTATGGTTAGGAGACCCCTGGTAAAATTAAATTTAGGTTTACAATTGAACACACTCATACTACTGTGGCCGGATTTCACTTGAAAATACTTTCAATCTAAATTTACAAATCTATATTGATAAAAAGTAATTGTCAAAGATTGATCTCAAAATTCATAAAAAAAAAAAATCTATTAAATTGCAAATAAAATGGACAAAAGGGGTATATATAAATGTACTTAGTTATCTCCTTACACATTTTCAAAGACTATAAAACTATTGAAACTTATTCAAATCTTGATTAGGCATGATATTGGTATTTGATCTAGTCCATACACTGATACACAAGTAGAACAAAACTAACATATGCCCAATTTGAAGTTGAACTCGAATAATTCAAATGTGACTCGACTATTTCAGTGGATCAATTTCACCTATTCAACTATTAATCTAATAACTGAATCGACTCGAATATACAAACTTTTCAAATATAAATTCATTTGGACTAACCGACCCGAACCCGACTTTCTCAACCCATGTCAGGTCTAGGGCCCGCCGCCAACCCCACAAGGAAAAAAAAGAAAAAAAAAAACAAAGGTGTAAAATGTGGTTGGACCAGTTGGTTGTTGTCATATTTCTGATTGATGATTGTTTTTTATATTCCATGCCATCAATTGAGCAGTACCTCGTGTTTTCTATTCGATTTGAGCGAAAGAGACAGCAAGCAACAAACTCAGACAGCACCACAGCAACTATTTTTAATTGCAGAAGAATTATTAAGAGAAGAAAAAGGTGATAGATAAACTACTTGCAATTAAAAAACACAGAGGTTTCGTACCTTGTTTCGAAATTCAGTCCTTTGAAATTAGTGTCCAAGCTTGGTGATTATTCCTTAAAATTGTTAGCATTTCTTCTATGAACTTAGAGAGAGAAAACCCAGAAGAAAAATGTCGGTAAAAAGCAGAGCTTGGGCTGGAGGAAATGAGTCAACTTCAAGAAGTTTCTTACCTCGTAAATTAGTGATTTGGCTATGCATTGGTAGCTTCTGTGCTGGGATGTTCTTCACAACCAGGTACATTTTCTTGTTTCTGGGCAGTTTGGTTTGAGCAATTTCTTACAGATTTGTGGTTTTATTTGCAATTGTTGACTCTTAAAACTGCTTCATTGTGCAATTAGTCAAGTGGGTAGCTCCAAAATTGTGATAATTTTGGTAGGAAGTTTTAGATTTGGCATTTAATTTGTGTTTCATGAGAAAATGTTGGATGTTACTGTGTCAATGGAAGTGCAACAATTGAAACTGGTTTGATTTAGAAATTGGGTATTTTGTTAGGTCTAAGCAGAAATCAAATAGCTTCTCACAACAAAAGGACCAAAACAAGGAANACAAGGAATTTCAAGGCAGCCTCATAGCAGTAATTTGCTTAGTGTCATCTACAGACAGAAATGTCAGCTCTGTAGTATATAAATCGCCAAGAAACTTAAATCCTGGTTAATAGGGTTCATAAGAATGTTGCTATTATAAGTAAACAGAGGTTTAACTAATGGTCCTCTCTTCTACTACTTAGTAATTAGTATTGTCCTTTTAAGTAAGAATTGGAGAAAGTGGCAATGTAGCAGCCTATGGAGTCAGAGCAACCACGCAAGGAGGTGGCAGAACTATTAACAGGAACAGATGTGTTAGAAAAGATTGACTTGTCTGTGTAGAGAGAAACCCTGTCATGTTATTTGGAGACTCCATGGCCTGATTCACTGCCACTCTGTGATCGGAGTAGCAACTATCTTCTGTTGAAGCACCTTCTGCATACTTTTCTAGATAAGTTGCAGTGCACCAGAAGGCTGCTGCACAAATAGTGTTGGCTTATGTTGCTACAACTGCTATACAGATCATGCAAAGGCGGCATGGCATTTCCTTGGTTAGATCGTTAGGCATAAAATATAGCTGGAAGGGCTCCATTGTAACCACCCAGACTTCAGCAAACCTATCAGACTACTAGAGATTTTGATATAATTTTGCATTCCATAGTAGGGGCAACAATGACAATGCGCCTCTCCTCTCAATGATATTACTTCCATCACAAAGGGAGCATCAGGTTGTAGTTGTATAGCTCGATTTTGACTCATGGCCTTGGGAAGGAATCAAGGAAACAATGTGACAATTTTAGATGTCTGATAAAATGGTGACACATGTGGAATTTATTGCTTGTATGAAGACATTTTTTATTTCTAGTCTTCTAACTTTAAGTTCCTAGATTACTAAGGTACATGGGAGACCACATATTTGATTATGATTACTGAGTCCGAAATGTTAATGTGTGACCCAGTTCTAGTCACCCACTTTGAAGGTTCCAATCGCAGCACCGTGAGTATGTTGTTAAAATTGTTGGGGAAGGCCTTAGAAGCACCAGAGGGTCCCTTCAATTGGCCTTAGTTCCCAAGAACCTTAGTGTTGAAACACTCGAATGATCTCCAGGAAGATCCAATCCAAAGGCTATACCTACAAAACAAGGCATCCGGTACAAGATAAATGTGGTTGTTTTAGAACAATATTGGTTGGGCCCCTTGATGGCATGGGCGTCCCTTGGGAATTGTTATTGGCCTATGTTGCACGGAAACGGACACGGACACGACACGGACACCGGAAGCGGCAATCCCTAAAAATAGAGGACACGGGGACATGGCTGAGAGAAAAAAAAATAAATTTTAATATTTAACTACTTTTAGAATTTTCTAATTTCTATTTATATAATACTTATTCATTTTAACTCTATGGAAAAAAAAGAGAGACGGTGAACTGGGTGACACTAACAGTGAGGGAGAACGGCGATCGGCGTCGGCGATCGGTGCTGCAGTAGCGGCAAGACAAACGAGGAAAGAGAGAAGTGGTGGTGGGCTGGTGAGAAGAGAGAGAAATGTCGTATGTGAGTAGAGGGAGAATTTTTAGGGGTTTATTAAAAAAATTTATTTTATTTTTTAAACCCAGAAAATGTTGAGGCGTGTCCCACTCGGTGTCCCCCCGTTTCCCACTGTGTCCCCAAAGGTTTCCAACAGCTTCTGTCGATCCGTCAATTCTGACACGTATGGGACACGTGTCCTAGCCGTGTCCGGGGGTGTCGTGTCTTGTCCAGGTATCCAAAACGGGATACACCACCTCGGGGAGGTGTCCGTGCTTCAGAGTTATTGGCCCTTAATCGCCTTTGATAACCCTTTCTTTGTTACCCACTTTTAAAGTTCAACCACCTAAACCATGGTGAATATGATATTATGGCATTGGTGAAGGCTTCCAAGGAGCACTAGGGGGTATCTTGGCTCGTCTTTAGGTCCTAGGAACCTCGGTGTTGAAACAGAAGCGTTCAATCCAAAAGGTATAATCACAAAAAGGAGACATCGGGGACATCTTGGGACTTCGAATGATATCGGATAAGGACCTTTAGGGGAGTGTAGCAGGCCCCAAAGGTCGGTTATTGGGTCTCAAGTAGCCTTTGGTGATCAATTTTACAAGGCACCCGATTTTAAGGCTCCAACATTGAAACCAAGGGTGAATATGATGTTAGGGCATTAGGGAAGACCTCTAATTCAAAGGGCAACAAATAGTCTCTTCCCTAAGTCTTAGTTCCCAAAACCCGGTGTTGGAAACTTAATCGGTCCCGGGAGGGTTGAAGCCAAAGGCTATAACCCACGATGGGGCATCAAGGATGTCTTGGAACAAAGTTTGTTATTTTCGAATGATATTGGACGAGGACTCCCAAAGGACTGTGGGAGGCCCCAGATGTTGGTTTTTGGGTCCCAATAGCCTTTGGTAACCCTTTACTTATCACCTAATCTTAAGGCTCGAGCACCGAAACCATGGGTGAGTATCATGCTGGGGCGTCGAGGAAGGCCTCCATGGGGCACTTGTGGCCTTTATGGGTCTCTTGGGTTTAACTTTAGTTCCCACGAACCTCAATGTGGAAAAGCTCAATTCCCCCTCAAGGATCCAATCTAAAGGCTAACCCACATAAATAGGGCATATTCGCATATGTGATGTGTCGAGATGAAAGTGGTTATTTTTGAACGGTCTTAGATGGGGACCCCTAAGGGAGTGTAAGAGGACCACAACATCGTTTATTGGGTCCTCTGTGGCCCTTTACTAGTCACTTGATTTTTAACAACGAATTCATGGGATAATATGGTGTAAGGGCGTTGGGGATGCCTCTATGAACAACAGGGGTCTCTTTCATCGACATTAGTTATGCGGGACCTCGGTGTTGAAAAACTCAACCAACTTTAGGGACGGTCAATCCAAAGACTATAAGTTATAACCCACGAAATCGGGGCACTCATGACATCCCAAGAAGATTGTTTATTTCAAATGATGTTAGGGTGTTCATGAAGGCTTTCAAAGGGCACTTGAGAGACTGTAGGGTTCGTATTAGTTCTCAGGAACCTCAGTGGCGAAAAACTCAATCGGTCCCTTAAGGGTCTAATCAAAGGCTTCAAACCTACAAAAACAACGCATCCACGACATCTCAGGATGAATATGGTTATTTGGACAAGGACTTCGAGGAGAGCATCAAAGGACCCCATGACTAGTTATTGGATCCTCAATAGAATTTGTTAATCCTCTAATCTAGTAATCACTCGATTTTTAGTTTCCAACATAAAAACCATAGTGAATATGATGCTGCAACGTTGGGGAAGGCCTTTGAGGGGGAATAGAAGGTCTCTTCCATCGACCTTAGTTACGTGGGACATTGGTATTCTACACTTAGCCACCCCCGCAGAGGGTCTAATTCAAAGACTATAAGCCTATTACCCATGAAAATGGGGCACTAGAACAAAGGTTGTTATTTTTCAAACCATATTGAATGGTGTCCCAGAAGGCAGAAGGGAGTGCGAGGCCCCTAGTGTCGG
Source organism: Mesembryanthemum crystallinum (assembly GCA_030267885.1). Taxonomy (NCBI): domain Eukaryota; kingdom Viridiplantae; phylum Streptophyta; class Magnoliopsida; order Caryophyllales; family Aizoaceae; genus Mesembryanthemum; species Mesembryanthemum crystallinum. The sequence goes on along the minus strand of BSSO01004401.1, from coordinate 9,570 downwards.
TTTTACAGTTTTGAATTGCTTTGGAACCCTTTACTAGTCATAGAGTTTAAGGCTCAAAGACTGAAACCATGGGTGAATATGATGTTGGGCTGTTAAGGAAGCCTCCAAGGAGCACTCAAGTGTCTCTTGGTTGTCCTTATTTCCCTGGAGGTTCGGTATTGAAAATGTGAATTACGCTCTAGCGTCCAATCTGAAGACTAATCCACAAAAACGAGGCATCGGGCGGTCTTGAGATGAAAATGGTTATTTTTGAATGATATTACAAGAAGACTCCCATGGGGCATCAGAGGCAGCTCGGGGCGCAATTATTATTGAATCCCAAATAGCCTTGATGACCCACTTTTAAAGGTTCATCTCTAAACTATGGGTGAATATGATGTTAGGGTATCGGGAAGATCTCTAAAGGACAATGAAGGATTTCTTCCCTAGTCCTCAGTTCCCATGAAACTTGGTGTTGAAAAACTCAACCGACACCCCAATGCAAAGGCTATCACCCACAAAAACTAGGCATCGGGCACGTCTTGCTTTTGAATGATATTGGATAAGGGCTCTGCGCTGGGGGGAGGGAGGCTGGGAGGTCCTTGGGGTATAGTTTTGCGACTCCCTAACAACTTTAGTAACTCCTTACTAGCCACCACTTTTAAGGCTTGAACAGAAAATTCATATGTATATATGATACTAGCGAAATGTGTGAATATGATATTAGAGCATTTGAGAAAGCCTCAAAGGAGCACTTGTAGGGTTGTAGAGTTTGCCTTTGTTCCTTGGAATCTCGACGTTGAAAATGTCAAGTAGCCCCAAGATCGTTCAATCTAGAGACTATAATCCACGAAAACAAGGAATCGTGGAATTCATAGGACAGAATTGGTTATTTTTGTATGATTTTGGACAATCCCATGGGACATGGAAGGCACCCATGGTAGGTTATTAGATCACAAGTAGCATTTGATGACCTTTTATGAGCCACTTACTTTAAATGGTCAACATCGAAACTGTGGGTGAATATGATGTGATGGTGTTGAGAACAACTAGGAGTAAAAGTTTGAACTTTGGTTTGGATTTTTGCCAAGTTATATCCAATCAGAAATATTTTGAATCCAAATCCGATCGCGAATTAAATTTGGACTCAAAATTTTGAGTTCAAATCCAATCAATCTATTTTCGTTACATGAACTCCAATCCAATAAGTCCATAATTTTTTACCTCAATTTTTAGACAGAACCCAACTTAATTTACCTGCTTCATGCTAGTGAACACTATATTCATTGACAAAAACCCAATTAGCCCATTAATAAATGACAAAAATATGTAAAAACAACTATACATCATTGTCAAATCTAAAATAGAAATACAAACACAACTTCCGTATAAACGTCAAATGTGAAACAGTGAAAGGAAAAAGAAAAAAGATAAACATATGTGTCATAAGGTCATCTTAAGATCTCTTGTAGCACTTTTTGATGCAAATATAAAAATTTAAATTTATATATTATTAAAATTCAGTTTGGACTTCGCACAAAAAAGAAATTAATTTAGACTTTGGACTCCAAAGGGTCGAGTCAAAATCCAAATCCAAAGTCCAGTTTTATCTTTTATTTTGAGTTTAAAATCCAATCTGAATTTCAAAAAGTTCAATTCAAATCGACTAATTTGGTCTTGATCGGTGTGGACTTTGGACTTTATCAAAATAAGTTTTTCCCTTGGGAAAACCTCTTGGTGGCATTAGCCATTACGGTCAACCTTGTCCTCATGAATCTTGATATTGTAAAACTCAATTGCCCAAGAGGATCCCATCCAAAGATTAAAACCCACAAAAACATGGCATTCAGAACGTCCTTCGATGAAGGTCGACATGGTTACTTTCAAACAATATATGATGGGGAACTATAGAGGTTGTGGAAGGCGTAGGAGTCAGTGATTGGTCCCTAATAGCTTTTGAATGCTCTTTTCTAGTCACCCTTTTTGAAGGCTTGAACACCAACATTGTGGGTGAACATAGGGAGTTGAGAAGGCGTCTAAGGGGTACAAGGGAGTCTGTTATATCCGCATTGAAAAATCCATCCGGCAGTAGATAATCGAGATTGTTCACTGTAAAGGCTATAATCTACAAAAAAAAAAAAGGGGCATCAAAGACGTCACATGACCAAATTGGTTATTTCCAAACAATATAGAGAGTCTTGAGGTTGGTTATTGGCTCTATAGCCTTTGCCGTCCTTTGTTATTCAGCCACTATTAAAGGTTTAATACTGAAACCATGGGCGAATACAATGTTAGGGCGTTGGAAAAGTCCTATAGATGGCACCAGGGGATATAAAAGGTCGGCTTTAGCTGCCATTGAACCTCTGTGTTGAGAAACTAAATTGGCCCCAAAGAGGGTTAACCCAAAGTTTATAACTTATAACCCACAAAAAGGAGCATGCAAGACGTCCTAGGACAACGGTTATTATATTTGAACGATTTTGGATTGGGAACCCTCTCTAGGCGTGAAGGCCTTTGGGATTAGTTGTTGGGTCTCAAAAAGCTTTTGATAACCCTTAAATGGTGACCTACTTTTTAAGGCTCAAACAATGAAACCGTGAGTATATATTATGTTAGGGTGTTCAGGAAGACCTCTAGGGATGACTTTGGTTAGCCTTAGTCCTCAAGAACCTTTGTGTTGAAAAACTTTACTATCCCCCAAGAGGGTTCAATCCAAAGGCTATATCCACAAAAAGCGGCATTGAGGACACCCTAAGGGTGTACGGGAGGCCCCTAGGGTTTGTTATTGGTTTCCAATAGCCTTTGGTAGGTTTTAAGGATACAACATGAACCTCGTGATGAGATACTCAACCGGCCCCGGGGAGGGTACAATGCAAAGGCTATAAAGCACGAACACGGGGCATCTGAGACTTCCTTGATGGAAGATTATTATTTTCAGAGGATTTCGGACGGGGAGTCTGACAGGGGGTGATAGGACGACCACGGAGTCGGTTAAGCTGTAATTAGTGTCCAGACTCCAAAGAAACTAGGCTAATTTGTAAGTGCAACTCTGTGAGGGCACCTTGTCTTCCCTTGCTGTTTTTGCAGCTGTATTAAGACATTTTTTTTTTTTAAAGATTTTTTTTAGAAAGGCAAGAGTTGTTTTTTTACATGTCATTGCAATTTGTCTTTTTGTTCTGTCATAGTGGCTGCTAATATTTTGATGACTCTAAGAAATTACTGTTCTGTGATACGTCATTGTTGTCCCAGAATGTGGACCATGCCTGATGAAGATGATTTGGCAAGTACAACTAGAGGCACAAGCAGAAGCATGCCAAAGGAACATGACCGAAATCAGGTTGTTCATCTCCTTGTGAATTTATAATGCTATCTTCCAGCCTATATACGGATGAGGATTTTGAATATGCAATCTTTAAATTGACATATTTCCAGACTTCCAGTATTGGTCCACCTGTGCTACTAGATATAACAAACATTGCCTTAGTTCCAGTGCTAAATTTCAGGAGCTATGAACCTTCTGCTACAGAAAACAACAATCAGCTTCACCTTTGCACTTGTGTCATCCAGTAGTGGGGTTTTTCTTTCTGTGGCTTAGAATTAGTACTAGAAATTACATTTAATTTAGGCTTATCAATGTTGTACGTTCAAGTGTGTCATGTTCTTTTATGAAGTCAAAAGATTATCAAGTTGGCTATCTCAATACAGTAGAGGGAAGTTAGGAAAATATAAGTTCATTGGGTAAACATATTCTGAAATATATATATAGAGCGATCTCCCTGTCTTCCAACCGGCAATATGAATTTCCATCCACATTGGCCAACTCGTGTAAACTTCACTGTAACAATTAAGGTTTTTAGCTTGTATTTGTCAAATTCATATGATTTGTGAAACTGACTCTTTTGTGTTTCGTCTTTTAGCTTTCTGATTACCTTACATCTTCAGTGAAACAAATCTACATTTGCTTATCCCAAAGTTCCTCATCTCTCTGTGAAGGTCATACAGCATGAATCTACTACTCACGTTCCTGGGGAAGTCTCCACAAAAGACAACGCCGTACAGTAAGTTTCACTGATGATTGATAAATGGTTCCACTTAAGGCAACTTTTCTCACTCTCAGTGACTGTGAAACAGGACTTTGGAGAAAACAATCTCTCAACTGGAGTTAGAATTAGCCGCTGCAAGGGCAGCACAGGAGACAATACTGAATGGATCTCCCATATCAGGAAGCCTGAATGTTGCTGAGTTAACTACAAAAAGAAAATACTTAATGGTCATAGGGATTAACACTGCTTTCAATAGCCGGAAGCGAAGAGATTCAGTTCGTGCAACTTGGATGCCACAAGGTACACCAATTTAATGTGAACAACTTTCCTTACATGTCCATTCACATACAATGTAACGTGGCAAGATATTAATATACCACACTTTACAATAACAGGCAACGAAAGAAAAAAGTTGGAGGAAGAAAAAGGCATTGTTATACGTTTTGTTATCGGTCACAGGTACATTTTTTTTGAAGATATGGAGTCTAAGAGTGTGAATGTTCTGTTGCACTGTGATGTGTGCATGCATGTACTTCGTAACAATATTTATTTGTATTACAATCATTTCTGTGTATCAAGAGGAAAATACGCTGGTAGATGCATGTGGAAGAAGTATGGATTAAACACTTGCAACAAGACTGGCTGGTGGTTAAGTTTGTCAAATTGTTGAGTCTTTGAGAGTGGGTCAGGATTAATAATAGTGATTAGAAAGTTACCTAATGATTTTGGTCCCCCAAGGATTCTCTTCCAACTTTCTTTTACTGTCAGAGATGCATTCTAATCTGTAATGGAGAAACCATGATGTTAAGCAGATATGTTCCCATAAGAATGAATTACAAATCACAATGCCCCTGTCTTGTGGTTGATGTTATGTGCTGGTAATTAGGCACTAGTGCTTGAATAGCTCTTCCACCATGTTGTACAATGTCAAATGACATTGTCGTGGTATCTCACAATTCAATCTTCTAATTTTTCATGAATAGTCCTCATATTGTCTTAATCATTCTTTCTTGTTTATTTATTTATTTTTAATATATTTTTTGCTTTTTTGATCAATGATAAAATGAGTGGTATCTGCTTGAGATTGTCTTTGGTTAAGAAAGAGATGTCTATATATAGTCTAAATATATAGTTGTATGACATCTTTTTATGAACCTAACTTTGCAGAGTTTCCTTTTTGCCCTCAGTTCAACTTCAGGAGGCATCCTTGATAAGGCTATCGAAGCAGAGGAGAAAAAACATGGAGACTTCTTGAGATTGGTGTGCTCTTTTTCCCCTTCTATTTTTCGTTGGAAACAATCAAGATTGATAAGTTTTTTAACAGTTCCTATTTACATCCATAAGCAGGAACATGTAGAGGGCTACTTAGAACTCTCGGCAAAGACAAAGGCATACTTTGTCACTGCTCTTAATTTATGGGATGCAGACTTTTATGTCAAGGTTGACGATGATGTTCACGTAAATATAGGTAAGGGGATTTCTTTATTAACTTCGTTATTCTTCTCCTAGTTTATTATTATTAAAGATGCCATCATTTGAAGTTGATGTTCAAAATCCAGAAAATACTTCCTCTGTGAAACAGTAATAAGGCATGCAACAATTCTCAAACAGTATTTGTTCCACTTTCTTCTTTTTTATATATTCTTTTTCCCTCTCTAATTTGACTATTAATGACTAAAGATAGTTTAGTTATTTTACCTTTTCTTTTTCTTGCATTCACAATTTCTTAATTTATGTGCAAAGTCAAAAAAATGCCTAACATTACGAGATGGAGGGAGTAACTTACATTGTAGATTTGTAGTGCTCACAATTATTGATGTCATCATGCTGCTATAGTTACCCAGGATATGTGCTAGTGTATTCAATTCCTTCCTAGTTTCTGCGTATTGTCTTTTCGTTGCAAATCTTTAACTCATTTAAGACCATTGTTAGAATTGAAAAAATATTGAGATTTGAGATATTCACTTAAATCTTTACTGAGATCCTGAGTTCCTTCGCTTTCATTCCTGCAGCGGCCCTAGGGCAGACTTTGGCTAGACATCGATCAAAGCCTAGAGTGTATATTGGTTGCATGAAGTCTGGTCCTATTCTCGCTCAAAAGTAAGCTGAATCATTTCATTTCTGGTTCACTCTTAGGAAGAATGAACATGTTTTTTCCTTAAGGTTGCTTATTATGGAACAGGGGAGTGAGGTACCATGAACCGGAGCATTGGAAATTTGGTGGAGAAGGAAATAAGTACTTCCGGCATGCTACAGGACAGTTATATGCCATTTCAAGAGATTTGGCTACCTATCTAGCAATCAATCAGTAAGTCTGCAATTATTTTTTGTATATCCTATCCCATCAGTTGTTTGACTGAACTTTTTACTTAAGTGGCTATGTTACTCCTACTCTTCATTCCAAGTGAAATCCTGTGATGGATCCTCTATAATCCGATATGGGCATGGACACTGAATACTCCATTTTAGGCCAAAATTTTGCAAATTCACTCAAAAGTGGCGACTCGACACCTAGACATATACCCGTGTCGACACTTTTAGCTGAATCCGAGTAATGTAGCTTATTAGTTCTATAATCTGCTGGTGAAGCACCTGATCCCAACCATAATGAGCTTGTGAATATAAATGGCCCGATCTGATGGTTGTCAGCATTGTAAAAACACGATATGTATGCTTGGAGCTCATAAAGCTGTGCTGCACATTAGATTAGAAACATTGCTTCATATCCATTTTATGATGATACGAGATGGTAAAAATTTGTTTCCTTTCAGGCACGTGCTTCACCGATATGCTAATGAAGATGTCACTTTGGGAGCATGGTTACTTGGATTGGATGTGTCTCATATCGATGACAAGAGACTATGTTGTGGTACACCACCAGGTAAGAACTTTTCCCAGCAAGATTTCCACCCTTTTGACAAGCAAATATTCTTTGAACATAATCTTTGCCTCTTTTTCAAAGAAGAAAACAAAATCATATGCTTAGCTCACTTTTTGGTGGTCGAATTTGATTGTGTCATCACAGACTGCGAGTGGAAAGCTCAGGCAGGAAACATTTGTGTGGCCTCGTTTGACTGGACCTGCAGTGGGATTTGCCGGTCCGATGAAAGAATCTATGAAGTTCACCAACGTTGCAAGGAAGACGAGAATGCTGTATGGGAAGCTACATTCTGATAGAAACTGAACCAAAGTTGCCAGCTCTTCAAAGACGAGGACCATCATTAGTCTCAAGAGATCGAAGGCTCGTGACCACTTTTCTACATTTGCACATGTACATGGTGTGTATAGAGCATGAAATGTAAAACCATCCAAGATTTAGCATAAATACATCAATGGACGAGTGTGAGAGCTGTAAATGCTGGTACTTCTCCATTTTACTCGAGGAGAATGAAACTCTGAAACAGCATTTAGGGGGTCATAGAGGACCTTATTAAGGGTTATCTATAATTGGCTAACCATTTGTAACCAATATAGGGAGCTTCTGTAATACCATGTAAAAACAATGATGGTCATTTGTTGAGTTAATGATGATGTTTCAGAAGATTGTGCTTCCTCGTATCCATGTTAAAAGATCTTGTCTTGGCTAATCTTTGTTGTAATTACATGGGAACAATACTTTGCGGGATACCACTTTTGGGGTATGTGATTCTACAGGTGCAAAGAGTCCAATCCTGTAATTCCTTAGGAGCAAACGAGCCGTGCCTAATAAGCGTCTGAGATTAGGTTATTTATTTATTTATCCCTTGAGTATCACAGATTGCAACTCCCATGGAAATCAATGTCGCAGAGGCATCAACAGCTCGTATTGGTATGCGAAGAGCATATATTTGACGGTTATTTACTTAATTAATACACTGAATAACACAAGAACAATTTGGTTTGATGTTTTGAGACACTGCAGCTCTAAGCTTTATTTTGTAATTTCAATATCTAATCTTTTAGTTAATATTAACAAGTATGGGAATCTAGATGAAAGAAAATCCGAGTAATGTGGAACTTGGATAACCAATCATCATCTTCACTGTGGATCCACTTCAGTGGCAATAAATTGGAGATCATGTCTAGAAATATACCCTTCATAAGTTATCATATACAACACACTGCGACTTTTAAATACTACCAAAACAATAAGCAGTTGCATTGCTGCTAAAAACATCAATGGCAACCCCAAAGCTAAGGTGTATGACCCATTAGTAGAAGCAACAGCTTATAATACCACATCATGTGGAGCACCTATACGATTCATGGAGTTCCTGGGCATGCTACAGTCCTTGGCTTTGACCACCATGTAAGAATTGGCCACCTACAAGCGATACAGAAATGAGGATAAAAAATCAACTATACAACTACAAGCATGGACGTGCTTCCATCAAAACCATAGTTGCTAAAAAATAGAATTTAATGTGACAAAGAAAACATTAACGCCGCCTTCTATTGCTAACTACACCAACTACAGACGGTTGCACCATGTACCATTTCAACAGGAAGAATCAAGAAACCTTGAGGCACAACCAAACAACTAAATTTAAAGTGATAACCACCTTAGAAGCCATAATATGTCGCAGAGGCATCAACTATTACAACGAAAGAAATAGAAGCCAGAAAGCTTATCGATAGAATTTTTCTGGCGCATTCTCACCAACGGTCATGATTAAATTCAAGCTCTCACCATTGCCTAACCGTGCGATACTCAACTCTACAGATTTCCCATCCTTATCCCATATTTTTTCAGTGAACTGAAAATAGAAATCATGCAAAACATGTTCAACCAACTCCCACACAAATTACTCTGATCACTTGCAACCAATTTATTGATTTACGACAAAGATGGGCCCAAATATCAACGTGTACTTTCAAGACATAGAATCATTGTACACAAAGTAGGACGACTGTAGCAAACAACATAAAAGCAAAGGAGAATAGAAAAGGTAGATTAAATTTAGAGCTTTATAAGAATGCACAAGGGAAATAGTTATTTTGCCAATAATTTTAAGTAATATGGAAGTTAGCACATCAACATGCTCATCAAAACAGCACGTGGAGACTGGAGTATGCACTAGATCTACCGATCAACTTGGTTACTCGTGTAACAAATTGGATAGCCACCTTATAATGTATTTGTTCAAGTAAGAGTTAAGCAGCCACATCTTATATAAACAGAAGACGACACGTTGTTAGCAATTAACTCAGACCACACATTGTTAGCAACTAACTTAGACCACACATTTATTGTCATACTGAAAAATCAACATACACAGAGAGTAACATGTTCCTATAGAGAGCTGCAGCTGCAAATGAAAGAATGATTACAATTATTGTACTTGGGTCATTTTTGCTTTTGGGAGATAGAAGATCAAACGCATTTTCTGAAATCAGATATTAAGACATATAAATAATGTCTTATATTATTTAACTACTAATAACTACTAGGTAGTTAATTAGGGAGTTGTTTGGGTTGTCCTCACGGGCATATAAAATAAAGGATTTTTTGCGGGGAACCCCCTTATATAATACACTTTTTGTAAAAAATCCCCTTATATAATTTTTT
>BSSO01004400.1:0-14614 GCA_030267885.1 Mesembryanthemum crystallinum | reverse complement strand
TATATACTTAGCAATTTGATCAACTATCTAATAGCATATACTTAATAATAGATACTCCTTCGGTTCCATAATATTTTCAAACAAAAAAAGAAAAAATTAGGCCCTGTTTGGGATGATTGCCAGTTTTCAGTTTTTTTGAAAACTCAAAACCAGTTTTTAGAAACCATTTTTTTTTGTTTTCATTTTTATGTTGTCAGTTTTGAAAATCAAGTAGGGAACTGTAAGCATAAAAAAATTCAGCTTTAAAATAAATTTATACAAAGAGTTGAAAATTTTTCAAAACCAAAAACTGGCAACTGACAACCATCCCGAACAGGGCCTTAGTTACAAGTTTTAATTTTATATAATTACAATTATTTAATGTCAAAGTGTGTTTTTGGAGACCGTGTCCAACAGTGTTTTGACAACAATATTTTTCTAAAACGGATGGAGTACTTATTAATGAAATTGTTTGGAAAATTGTAGTTGTTGATCCAAGTGCAGCAGAAGCTAATTCTAAGCAACCAAAGGCAGCGCATAAGCCAAAGCATGCTCATCATCGTGTGTCATTGCCACCAACAACGGCACCTCCTGTAGTAAATGTTGAAGCATCGACACCAGCACCAACACCAGCACAAGAAGTTGAAGTGGCTGCAGTAGCAGGACCGCCACTGGCAACACCAGCACCAGCACCGGGACCATCAACGTGGTTTATGCGAGCTCCTTGGCCTCGTGAGTGCGGCCATCCGTGTGCCACTCTCGACGACTGTGGTTGGCCTTGTAGTTCTTGTTGTAATATACGCTGGGGTGTTGGTGCTTGTTGTGAACTCATGGACTAGATTGACAACACAAGCATGTTGTATGTAGTTTCTTGTTATCTATGTATGTGATATGTTGTTAAATTAGGTGTTTTTGGTGATTTTAATGCCCAAAACACACAACGCTTTGTTATAATGCAGCACATTGTGTAGCTTGACAGTGAATAAAGATCATGTAACATAGCATTGCATAATATATGCTCATATCTTGTAAACATTTGGAAAAAGATAAAAAGTGATACTAAGAGATGTAACTAACTAACTAACTGATAGATCTTGGCATATAGTTTCATCATCTGTTTATCAAACACCTTGGACAGATTTAGAAGCTCGAAACTTAGGTTGGATGACAACACCTTTGATTACTAAACCCAGGCGCAATCTGAGACAAGTGGAAGCTAATTTGTCCAATATTTTCAGGCAATGTCTCAAATTCTCCACTTGTTTCTTTTGGCTGGTCACGGTAGTAATCCCATTGATGCTTCTGCCTCAGAGAGCGCCCACTAAGAAGAGAAAGCGCAGACACAGTAGACAACCAGCCAAGAAAATATGATTATATAACTGTTATTGTGGGTTTGATCTCATAATAAGCAACTTCGTAGACAACCAGCAGCGAGAGATGTTTGGTGCTGAATTCTTCGGGGACTTCAAACTTATGATAATCGATTATATAACTGGACATTGGCCGCCTTAACTATTGCACCATTGCTCCACCTCAGTTTTATCCTTTTTGACACTTCAGTGCGAGTGCTTGCCTTCAAATGTCCCCTTTGGAGGACGCTGGCTGCCTTGAGCTTATTCTTGTCGGGACTGATCTTGGCCAGCAAAGGTACTCTTCATGGGCTGTGCAATGTTCTTCTACCTCCTGGTGTTTTGGAGTTTCAAAAGTAAGATTAGAACTCTATTCATTTTTGCTGCTGTTGTCATGATGTTTAGAGTTCTCATCTTCAAGAACCTCAATGCTGCTCATAACTCCTCTTGATGGATACAATGCTAATTCCTTCTTATCACATAATGGTGCTCTTCTTTATTCTGAATACATACTATTCAAAATCAATAATGAACTTCAGAACTGTAAAGGGGTTGCAGGAAATCTCCTCTCGAAAACTAAACTACAGTAATGGAGCAAGGAACAATAATGGCATTAGGTTCATTTGTGTAAGTGCCCCAACTCCCAAATTAGGAGCAGTACACTGTACACCAATATTCAATCGCCAAAATTATAATCCGAACTCAAAATCTCTATTTTCCAGTTTCTACAACAAATGCTCAGTCAACGTATATGTGAACCAACCAGCACTATCATCTAGTATCATCTAATTGCACTGGTGCATCAGGAAGGGTGAAGGCAACATGAATGTTGTATCATCTAATTTAGGAGATCTAAGTTAAAAGCAGATTCCTATATGACCTCCTCCTACCACCACTGCAATTGATTAGACATAGGCTCTTCAAAGCTGGAGCTACGTATTTGATTTTTAAAGAGTCTCGATTGTCAACTAATAGCCACAAACCCAGCCATCAACTAATGGAAAGAAAAGAAAATTGAAGCAAACAGGGTAGTAAGGTATTCAAAGAAAGGGTTCAGTAAAAAATAATGACACATCACTTAAACATGTCCATAGTCATAGCCACCTCACGTTCCACAAAAAAGTATAAAGTAAACAGCATTATAATACTATTTTGAGCCATCAGTCTCACAGCAGTTGAAGGAGCAGAACAAACATATGGCATACCATCCCAACAAAAGACATAGATGAGGAGAGTGTACCTCCAGCCTGAGCCCTCTGTCTGCAACGGTGTCTAGTGTTGTAAGCAATTCTGCCATGCAGAAGAAAACATATTATTCACCATATATTGATGAAAGTTCCATACAGTGGCACATATAATCACTGAAACAAATGCACAATATATAATATATAGGTACATTTGGCTGTATGAATTTCTTAATTCGTATATTAATGTTTCCATCATAAGAAGTTGCCATGTAGCAAAAAACTGACACCAAGTTTAGCCATCCAAAAGTCACCTCTGCAGCAGACGTGAGTTCAATCATCAACATGGATCTGCCACCTTCACTTTAACCTAGCTTGGGTCATATGAATATTTAGCATTTAGAAGAGCAGTTTATGGTCTCAGAGTTTTTGAGACCCAAACTGAACCATTTGGTAGGATTGATCAGACCAAGACTGGCCATCTATCCAGTCCAGGTTTCGGACAGAATTTGACTGTGAAGAGCGGGTCAATGTTGGAGGATTTAGTTAAATGTCGTGAACTGCTGTTTCCGTGGTGAACTGGAAATAAGAAATGATAAGTCTTTGGCTTAGACAAAAAGTTTTAGACCTCAATTGCTTATTGAAACTGATGGGCCATTAGTAGAAATGCAAGGCCAAGAACTTATGACCATATCACCCTACAACAATACCTCGAAGACAAGAAAAGCAGTGATAAGGAAAGCAAGAGTGTTATACAATGTGAAGGAGCAAACCCTGTCAATTTTATAGGTTAGACGCCCGTTGATGTACTGCTACTCCACTCAATCAATTGCCAGCATATCCACACATTGACCTTTATCTCATAAAAAAGACCTCCGTTCTTAGGCATTACAACCAGCCTCTACTTTCTACTTTTTCCCTACTGTTGCATTGAACATGGATTTCGTTGCTGGGTTTTGTACAGTTCTCCAAAACATATTCAAGAGAGAAGAGAGTCGAACGTAAATTCATGCTCAAAAAAAAAAAAAAAAAAAGAAGAAGAATAAATGAGGACGACTTTGCAAAAGTACAGCCTAAACTCAATTGCCAGCTTGCACATTGATGTTGTTGCCAATGTCACTCAGACTCTTCGGAAGCATCAGGACTTGTTAGGAGTAGCCAACATGGAGAGATCGAGCTTTTCTAAGTTTATCTATTATATTGAAAAGATCATACCCAAGGATCCATATCTCTGAAAGGACTCATATATGTGACCTGACACAGATTGGACAAGGCAAATCAGAGAGTCAGAAAAGTAAGGGATATCCCAGGAAAGCCGGACAGATTAGAGTCATTGATCCAGCAGAGAGGTTCTTTCTGAACACCTTTTAGTTCAACCTCCTAGGCCGTGCTTGGATTGGGGGTAATAGGTAAGGGAGTAATGGAATGAAGTAAAGAGTAAAGAGGGTGGTGGATGATGAGTGGATGTGGTGGGAGTTTTAGGACTTGGTCAAGGAAAGGAGAAGAGAGGGAAAAGACTTGTAACCCTGGAGGGGGCTAGGGGAACTATTACCCCCAAATGGGAGTAACTATTACTCTTCCGCTAGTTCCCCCCAAATTGGAGTAACTAGTACTCTTCCGCCCTCCTAATCCTCTCTCTCCTTCTCCAAGTCCCAATGGCCACCATCACCTCTTTATCCTTTTAAGCGCGCCCCCCCCCCCCCAACTATTACCCCCATTCCAAGCATGGCCTTGGTGTATCACATTCTCCCACTCCCTACATCTCCTATTCAAATCTGCTACTTGCATTATGGCCTCTTTTCACAAGTTCTAATTACGCTAAGCATTCCTCATATTCTATCCCTTAGAGGTCCCACCAGGCCACCGCAACTTTTTTCCCTACAATTTCATTTCAGTCCCACTCCCACCTTGCATAACCACTTAACCATCTCAAAGCTTTCATTTCAAAAAAGGACCTAAAGCCAATAAAAAGACGAGCTAGTTAGAAATTTGAACCGATGCTATGTTTCCTGCTTTCGGACAAGTCGACTCATTGTGAAACCTTAAGTGTATTAGGTCAATATTTCCATAAACGGCTACTATTTAAGGGCTAGTAGGCTTCAACAAAATGAAGAAATGCTGAAAAGAAAGCAATAAAAGATGTTTCATTCTACAGAAAATTAATTTATACCATAAGATGTTTTAAATAAATGATGTTTTGAATGAACTAAGCTGTGTGTAAATAGATTTAAGATCCTGGATTGATGTGAGTTCTTAGCCTTTTCCACCAAGTGTGACAAATAATGCCTTAGAATTTAATGGCCGAGGGATGTAAGGAAGGAGAAGGATTTCAAATAACACCCCACCACATTGGTATTTGAAATCCTTCAAGCCTTAAATTAAACGTATTTGAAATTGGCTCAATTCCAAAGACATAATTATTTAGTCATTCAGTAGAAAATCATCTCAAATCCGAATATCTTATTCAAGTTTCCAAATAAACACTAGGGATATCATAATCACAAGAGCTTCAAGCAGTTGCAGAACTTCCAGAATGCTATTCAGCTATTGCATAACTTTCAGTATCAGTCACTTTAGTATTATGGTATCAGGAATTAAATGAAATACCACACCACATTGCAAATAAACTCAAGTTAGGCCATCAAAATGAATTTGATTGAATTATATGAGGTAAACCTAGATGCAGAGTCAGGTTTGGTGAGAGTGTTTGAATGCTCAACAACGCACTTAATATTACGTTTCCTTCGCCTATTAATAGCATGCCACCATCACTCATTATGCAGTTGAGTGGGAAATTATTAAAGTGTGCTTAGAAGATGTCTTTGGCTCAAAAAGCTAAATGACTGGTGATTAGCACCCGAAGCACATGTTCAAAATTCATTCCCCTTTGTCTCATTACACCATCCTCCTATCGACCAACCAGGATACAATTCATATCTATTGCAATTAGCATAAATTGCTAGCATATTCAACAGGATAAACTGCAAACTTCATTTCCTTTATTTAATACTTCCAAACATGTTAAAACCGGACAATTTCCAGTCTCTCCCATTTTCAATGGTGGTTAAAGTCCTGAGAACGACAACCTTATCTCCAATTATAAGAAGCATGTATACCTTCTCTCAGAATGATCATGATCCAATGAATGGCTTTTCCTCTTCTTACTTGAGGATGCGCTACCTGACACATCCAAAAAATAATAATAAAAAAAAAGAAACACAAAAATTCCCAAATAAAATCAAGTAAATGAATAGTAATAGAGGAGAGAGAGGCTATATTAGTAGAATATGACCTTCTCCACTCTGATGAGTAGCTGCTTCCATCCCTTTCTCAGCTGCGACTACAACGTAATCTGGCTCCTACAGAATACAGAGGCTTAATATGCGAGTAGTAAGCAATATTAACAATAGCACAAGCTGTTAACTCAACTGTAAGATATTCCTCAAGCCGATCAAGATCATCCAGCCACAATGAATATACGTTTGCCTGTTTCAAGTCATCAAGCTTTTCACGTAAATAGGGCCTATTGCTTTGGCGCCTTAGTGCTTGAAGCGCATTATCTAGCATCTTCATCCATTCTATGACAGTTTCCAACAAAAGTCCATATTTGGAATGTACTTGAACCTTAGGATCTTCACTTTTCTGAAAGCTTACTACTTTCTTTAACAGTGCTGTTAAAGTATCTACAGCTTCATCAACATACTCAACTGAAAGTATTGCCTGGTTGACTTTTCCAAACTCATGATCAATGAACTCATCAAACAAATCCTTCAAACTGGGAGGCAACTTGCCCTTCATTAACTTCAACTTCTTCATGTATAGCTCAGCAGAGATACTGAACTTATGAACCACGTCATCCAACTCCTCCCATTCTTTTAAATAGTAATCCAATAGAAGTTTCTATTGACACCAGGGGGGTTCACAGAGTAAAAAAAATATTGTAAGAGTATGACACCAAAAAAGAATTCGTATTCATCATTATGCCAAACAAATTACCTTCCTGTGCTCGAAGAAAGGAAACCTATAGTGATAGAATTCACGAATAACTGCACAAGACAAAATGCTTAATCACACCAAGGTCGTGATATCTAAGTCGTGAAAGTAACACAGACAAACTGTATTCAAAATAACACCTTCTAGAGGAGAATCATATTTCCGAGCCATCCCCTTATCATCAATGAGGTGCATGTCATCTATACTGATATTTTTAGTCAGCTTCAACCTTTCTACCAAGTGCTTAATATCCAGCTTGCAGTCCTCATCAGATAATGAAACCCTCAAACACAGAGATTGGTTGGAATAATTACTACAATCCACATAACCCTGCAAAATGACATATCTTTTCTTATTACAATGGGATGATACCTATCAAGTACATACTTCACAGTGATTAAATTAGAAGAAAAAATCATTAACCTTATTAGGTACAGAACCATCCTGCAACAGCTTGACATAATCTTGAACCTGCATTCCTACTGGAAGCTCCGTGACTTCAACTGTCTTTGTCTCGTTGTCAATATTGCCAACAGCTCCAGTGATCACAAATTTTGTATCATCATATGGACATGCCTCAACATGTCCCTTAAATCCTTTGAACCAAGGAATCATGGGTTTCATGTCTTTCTTTTTTAACAAGCACCTTAAATTAGCAATGATGTCTTTCGGACTGTATTTTGGAACATAAGATCTACACCCAAAAACAGTGCAATCAGCGCCATTGACTAAACTCAAGGGTATAGGAGGAAGACACCACATAGGCAGTCTCCCACATCCTGCACATCCACCCAAGTGTTTTAGAGCCACCTCATCATCAGCCTCATTAAAAAGTCTTCTTACAATAGGGTTCAACTTTATCACCAAATCAGTTCCATGCAAGACGTTCGGTACCCCTCCCTGGTATCTACAACCAAAATTGCTAATTGGTAGGAAAAAGTTTATATTATTGGTCCCTGCAAAATCCTGAGCCATTTGAACAATTACTGCCATTCGATATGGGAGGCGGTATTTCTGTCTTGGTCTTAACATGGCGTAAGTATCCTTAGCCAATTGTGCAACTCCTATTTCACTCGAACAAGATTCATCCGACTTGTTGATTGCAGTAAAAAGCAGCATCCTTTTAGATTCTGTAAGGCCATCCACCATGGATGGTATAACGTCCTCCATGGCAACCAAAAAAACAAACACTCTCTATCTCACTCTCTACAAACACAAAATAAAAGGGAAAATATCAGTAAAATATTCACAACCAGACACTTGGAAATTTAAAATCCTTCACCACAAACCCAACATACATCATAAGATTCGGTGCTCAACAACCTCTCTTTGATCATATCCAAAAACAAAACAAACAATTTACCATACTAACGTGCAATTTCATTTTACTACAAAACCCACAAATTTTTGAGGAACATTGTAGCATTCGTAGAACCTTAAGCACTAAACATAGCAACAGTTCTGTACACTCCATAGTCAGAAGAAACCCAAAAAAAAAAAAAAAAAAACACAAGAAAACATAGCAATAGGTCAAAATCAAACCCAGTAACTAGAACTTAAATGACGAGAAACAAGATAAAAGCTTGCAATTACAAGAAAGAGAGACCTGAAATGCGTGTGAGTTGCATAAACCAAAGCACGGGATAGGTCGTGACCTCGCAACCCAGAAGGCTGCTTTTCAGCACGGGCACAAACAGCTAGGGCTACCAAATTCTCGGAAATAGGACGGAAGGAAAAAGAAGTACTCCTTGTACTCCCTCCGACTCAAAATGTGCTAGACATTTTTCATTTTGATACGACTCAAAATGTGCTAGGCATTTGCTTTTTTGGACTAACTTTTAAGTCACAAGTTTGCCCTCATATTCTTCCCACACCCACAATCCCTTCTCTCTCCTCCCACCCTCAAAAGTAGGGGCATTTGAGACATTGTACTCTTTTCTTAAAATTTGTGCTAAAAGTAAATGCATAGCACATTTTGAGTCGGAGGGAGTATATATTTTGATGGGGGATTGCTAAACATGTAACCCGGAGATTACAAAGTTTGTTCGGGTAAAAAATTCAACTTTTTGTATAAATTTAATTTAAAATTGAAATTTATTATACTTATAGTTCCCAGCTTAACATTCAAAACTGACAACAGAAAAACTGAAAACTATATAGTGATTTCCAAAAACTGATTTTGAGTTTTCAAAAACTGAAAATTGTCAACTGATAACCCTACCAAACAGGGTCTCAGGTTAACTAAACCAAAATTTTCCAAACTACCTTTTACATAAAAAAATAAAAAATAAAAAATTCAAGAGCCGAAATAGGAACAAAAACTCTGTTTTGAGATTCAATTTCAATCAATTTGTTTATAAGAAATGAATGTATCAGCTGAAACTTTTCGACACTAATTAGCGAGCCTCTCATTTTTTCTTGTATATAGAGCCCAGAATTTATCATGAATAATTTAGAGTAACCCCATAGATCAGATATGTTTTCGGGAACACAAAATATTGTATGAGGCCACTAGTACGTAACTTAAAAATTGGTACCGTTCAACTCAATAGTAATACTAACGTTATAGCGTATCAAAAATTGGTATTTATGACGAAAAAACTAGTACTAATGATCCAAAAATTAGTACTGATGAAGTAAAAAGTGGTACCAACACGTCTCATGTATGAGCCCTTCAACTAGAAGGCTAACTGTTCTGGACTTCTGGTAATCATCTTCCTCAAGGCTATCCCAACACAGTCCATCATCTCATGGCACTCGTGCCTATGTAAATCTTTAGATTTATTATATTACTCTTATATTTTTATTTGTGATGAAGTCGATTCATACCATACCTATTCATGCTTAGGCATTAGATCTTCCTGAAATCATAGCACAGGCCTAATATGACAATGACACAGGATGGTAACCATAAGCCGTGTCAAATTCGCGTCGGGTTGTGCCCCTGACCTACCTAAAAAAAACAAACATCTGAATTCAAAGTTTTCAAACACAGGTTACCCAAACTCCCCTAGTACAAGTATAAAAGGGTCTGCGCCACCACCATACTCGTCGTACGAGCAGCAATTGACTGGGTATGATATCACTTGTCTTCTCTCCCTTTTTCAATTTCTTCTAATGACGCATTATGTGTGTTTCCTTTAGGGTTCCAATCCCTTAATTTTGCCTACACTTTTACTGCTTTGCTAGCAAATTGTATCATCCCTAAAAGAAATTTAGGTTTATGTTTTGTTTTGTTTGTTGTTTGCATCATAGTCTTCTCCGGTGAGTAATTTGAAAGCTACAGCGATCCGATAGCTACTAAATTTGTCGCTTATCTTTTAAATTTTGAAAATTTGTAAGTGGTTTGAATGGAAGAAGTGGCTTTTGTGTTTTTGGCTTCTCTGATACCTTAAACTCGGTTGTTTACTTACCTTAATTCAAGGTTTGACGCAGTGTAGTACTGTTTTTCTTCTCAAAGTTGCTTTTTTCGCACCCTGAAATTGAGCATGATGTGGTTTTACGATGTTGGATTTTGTAGGGTTGCGCCTGCATTTATTTGAAGGAACTGGCTTTAAGTTAGTATTTTTGATAAATTAAACTTATATTCCATGGCTGATATGATTCCATCCGAGGTTGATGGCCTCACAGAAATTGAGAGATTGATCGTTTCATTGGCATTGAGGAAATTATCAGCTGGAGAGGTTGTGAAAGTTGGTGATTTAGCAAGGGAATCTTTAGTTTCAAACCCAGTTTATCCCTTGCAAATTCGAGAGGCAGTCATTGTTCGTTTGGCACAAAACTTTGTTGGGAGTAATAATATTAATCTTTTCGAACCAGTGGGCGATTTTGGCAATCGTCACCAGGTTAGCGTTCTCTATCTCTTTGCTTAGCTGAGTCTCCTTGAATGATGGATCATGTTGTTTCTTAGCCCCAGTTTAATTATGTTCAGTTTGTAATATAATATTCATTTTCAGTTCATGCTGTTGAGAAGAACATGGTCTTAGCGATGTATGTGTATGTTGTGACTGATTCTGGCAGGGTACCGCCTCTCAAGTTGATACTACAGATTTAGCTATTAGGCTTAATCCTATAACGCGGTACATTTTCGTTGAGGATGATGATCTGGTGGCCTCGCGTAATCTAGAGGGTTGTACGTCATGTGGCATTCCTCCCATTTGGCTGCTTCCAATCATACCATTTCTTCTTGTCAATGGATTTGATGGAACAGGATGGCTAAAATCTTCTATCCCCAAATATAAACCTGAAGATATAATAGCTAATGTCAGACGTCTTATAGAAAAGAAGAAGGCTGTACCCATGATACCTTGGTTCAGAGGTTTTACCGGAAAAGTCGAGGTGTCTCAAGTTGACGATACACAGGTTAAAGTCAGCGGAGCTATAGCCCAAATTGATCATAGGAGAATGACAGTCACAGTCACTGAATTGCCTATTGGGTTATCGACCACTGACTACATAAATTGGTTGAAAGGCCAGAAATGGCTCAAGGTAAACCTAACTCTAGAATCTTGGTTTCGTGATTTTTGAAATTGAGCTGGTTCCTTTGTTTACATGGGATTAGTTGTGCACACATGAGTTGCCAAGATTCATTCTCTAAAATATTTGATAAGTAGTGCATATTGTTTTTTCTTGTATTTTAATCCCATTACTCATTATGGTAGTTTGGTTTTCTTGAACTAAGCTATAATGAGCAGATTATGAAGTGATTAACATGTTGTCCTAGTNAAAAGAAAAAGAAACTACGAGAAAAGAAAAGATCTGTCAACAGTATTCTGGTTCTGTCTATTGATCCCAGTGATCAATGAAACCCTGTGGAGGCCCTAATTTTTTGCTGTTGATTCTGTTTTCTATTTTGTTTCCCACCTGTTAGTTGATAACCTGTCTTGGCCGACCTCTTGTGTTTGCCTATTAGTTGCTAATTGCTATCTCTCTCGCTTTCTCTATTTATCTTGGAAGTTCATATTCACTTCTGATTGCTTTCCTTCACACAATTCTTAGTGAGATGTCAATTAATCTTCATCAATGTTATCTAGAAATGAAATAGTATGATTAAAACAATCAAAAAATTAAGCAATATAGTTCTCCTTCTATATTTGAAGTCGATTTGAGGTAACCTCTTGACTCTTGTTCTATTGTGAGTTTACTGAACTTACTTTCAGTTGCTGGTTATTGCTTTATGCTGGACTCCTATGTCAAGATAGACTTGCTGCTGATGAGAATATCAATAGGAAAATATACTGAGCAGTGGTAAATTGATAAGTATAAGATTTTGTGCCATTTGTTCCTCTTTTCATTTATGTAATTGTAATTAATCCTACCTGACACTCTCCCCTACTAACTTTCACCCTTTATTCCTTGAAGCTCTTTCATTGCTAGTTTGTCCTAGGAACACTGTCAACGCTTTGATGTCTGCTACAATCCTTGTTTCGTTAATTCTCTAGCCCTTTCTCATATGAATTTGCCTGCCCCCTTCTATAAAAATTTTATTTTCATCCCCTTCTCAAAGAAAAAGCAAAAAGATCCGTCATGCACTCCCTATTTCATAGTTTCCCCTTTGCCTTTTCTAACCTTTTACTGCCAAGTGCCTTAGCTAATTATGGATCCCCCTTCTCGAAGCAGCCTTTCTCATTTGGTCTACATGTAGTTGGTTATATATTTAATAATAGCTCTTCATTAGGTTTGATTTTTCAGTCTGTCAAACATATAGGAACATGGGGAAACCCATCAATGGTGGGATATTTGCCAGGTGGTTGTTGTTAAAGTAGCATAGGATATATTATAACGTGCTAGAAAATTTTACTGTTATTAGATGGAATTGAACAGAAGAAAGGGTATTGCCCGATAAATTGTTCCACATCGTATACTTTACTGTTATTATACAGTATACACGGATGTTCTGAGGACAAAGAGAGATAAAAGGATAACCAATGCTTGATCCCTGGAGCGATGGCTCAGAGTTAAAGCCTCAATCACTGGTCCAGTGGGACATTGGTGGTATAGATAGATGTTGATGACTTCCATTCTGATACGAAGAATTCCCTGTTTTTCCCTTTGTTGTGCTTCAGCATTATAAAGACTTGAGTGATGACAAAGGGATGATACGTATACAAGTTGCTTTGTTGGGTGATGCTTGGGTAGCTGATGAGGAGCACCTGATGAGAAAGTTAAAGCTTATTAAGACAATCTGTCTAAGTGACATGCATGTTATGCATCAGTGTGGAGAAATTGCTAAATGTGAATATCCACTACAGAGTATGTTATCCATTTCTTTCTTTTGATGAAACTTAACCCATGATTGTTGATGAGTGCTAACTATCTAATCGTTCTTTAATTTTTTCTCTTTTGACAGTTCTTGAAGATTTTGTTGCCTATAGGTCTTCATTCTACCTAACAAGGATGGTAAGATGTTCTACTTGGGCACTAATGAGTAGTAGATGAGTAGAAGTCTGATGTGAAACTATCTACTGACCCTCTTGTACCCTTGAAAATAGGATATTTTGTTGGCCAATGACAACTCAGTATTGATGTCAGTCGAGGCTAATATCCGTTCTTATGCTGAACATATGTGTCAGTGTGCTGATAGCATCAAGCACTTATCTGAAGCAGCAAAATTGTCAGATATGCTATCTTCTCTATATAATAAAATAGGGGTGAGTGATGAGGTTATTAGTGAAATCAAAGAACTGGAAGATAGTGTGGCGACATTACTTGAGGTACTAATTGGTTGCAAAGAGTCCAAAACAAAACGTGGGAGAAAGTGCTCTTCAAGGGATGATGTGCTGGATTTGCAGCCTACATGTGATGCCCTTCAGCAAGTTAAGGTTGCTCTTTCTGAAGTTAGAGTCTTGTCTGTCAAAAGAGATAATCTTAAGAAAAGGCTTGATCAACTTCGAAAGGAAGATCTTTATTCATTGTGGCTCGAAGATCTTGACCGTCTTGAGCTGTTTCTTAAGGTATGTGAACCAATGCTTGTTTTTTAGGTATTTATTGCGTAACAACTTAGTCTTTTTTCTTTTTCACGTACTCATGGTTTTATAGGGTCAATGCAAGCAAGATGAAGATGCCCACACTAATATAAGAGAAGCTACTGCTCCGAGGTCTAGAGGTGAGATTTTTGTATTATTGTGTTAGGCTTTGGTTATATTCATGAATCTCTGTAGTCTGACTTATTCTTTCTCCCTTTGACAACAATAAAGGTCAAAAAAGGAAGGCCACACTCGGCAATTGAGGTATATTTCATAATTACACCCTAAAAATGCTATGCTTCTCTTTCCATTTTATTCAATGTGTACATGATCTTTTTTATTCATTGTCCAAGCTGCATAATGTGCTGCCATATCGAATAAGTTGTTGTGTGTTTCAGGCATGCACATCACCAAGTACACAAATAACAAGAAAATATAACCAAATGCTTGTGTTGTCAATCTAGTCCATGAGTTCACAACAAGCACCAACACCCCAGTTACAACCCATTGTATAGATAGATGACAATTTATGTCCACATGCACAACTGTAACAGGAGGGGATGCATGATGGTACCACTTGCACATACATTAATCTGAAGTAAATCCCATTATTAAGCAATATTAGACCTTTATGCTTTTGGACCTCTAAGCAATGTGAGACTTAAAACATCTCTTCATACCGAGGTTTCAACAATCGATGGTGTATAATGAGTGGAATATTTGTTGAGATGACTTCATCTCATAACATTTCACTCAAACAATCAATAGACGTTAATACACCCACCATCAAACACAATTAAGACCTACATTGTTCCGCAATAACTTGAGGATTCCAGTCCTATCGCAGAACTAGCAAGAAGCGATTTCTTGCCGTTGGCTACAATCATGACTTCTATCAAAGATATGTTGCAAATATAACTTTGTTACACATTTGGAAGAAACATAAATCTGCATATAGACCTCGGAGCTACTCCAATCAACACTAAATTGCTTTTACGTAGGATGTAACTTCACATCAATCAAACAATTGAATGATTCAGAATTATCATTCTAGTTTAGTTGAGTTCACTCCCGGGCCTAATCAAAAATATTACTCCCTCCGTCCCTAATTAAAAGTGTCGCTTCGTAATCCGCAACTCACATC
>BSSO01004399.1:0-14615 GCA_030267885.1 Mesembryanthemum crystallinum | reverse complement strand
TGGTTATCAGTAGCTGGTAATATGTAAAATGACAAATAAAGACATGGGTATAATTTAGGTAAAATTGGTTGGGGTGTAATTATTGCCAACATTGGGGTAAGATGGTAATTTTGAAAAGAGGAATTCAACAAGCGAATGCAAAAAGCTACCCCCCTTAGCTTTTCCAAATTGGATTGTTTGGGTCCAAAAAGCCATGTAACAAGCTGGTTACCAAACAAGCTTTATTGTTTTTTCAGATTGTCAAATAGTCAAACAAGCTAAAAATGCAACAAGCTAGCTCAAAAAGCTATTATCCAAACAAGGCCATATGTCTTGGACACCAAACAGACAGCACGATGAACTATAAACATTCATGTCACAATTAGCAAGCATTTCTTTTGACCTTTGTGTCAATACCAAGTGGGATATGTGGTGAGAAGCTATGTGACTTGGACTTGTCTGACCGCAATTGTGTAATATGCGCATGTGTCCACATATTGGATTTGGCCATTTCTCTAAAACATGGCATATTTTCCGCCTTAATTGCAGCGTGAAGTCTCTTATACATGACACTGTGGAGTATTTGAAATGGATAATTGAAGTGAAATGAATATATTTGAGTAACATAACTGAGAAGATGATGTTATGATAAGTAGAGATCTCAACCAAGTCGGGTGGGTTGGGTTCAAGTCGTGCATACTTCGGGTTTGCATAATTAGTAGGTCGGGTGTACTTTAGATTCGTGTCAAATAGTATTTTATCTTGAACCCAGAATTACAAGGTTTTGATTCTTTATACTATTACTTAAAGTTTATTCTAACCACCTCTAGACCTAACGTCACATAATCACGGTTTTACCTCTATCAAAGAATGATAATCTTATTGACAACATTGGTGAATAATTTGATAATAGCAATACAATAGACAAGTTATCAGGGCAAATAGAAGAAACTAAAAGTGGATATTAAGCAAGCAAAGTACAACTTGTCTGTTAGAATTTGAAGTTTGACAGAACTTATATCTCATAAAATTAATTTCAGTCTCTCAAATCCATGAAATAGGACAAGGTATAGAAGAGTAACCATCCATCGAGAGAGAGCAATGAGATTAGAGAACGTGGACATTATAAAAGTTATCAATTATTAGTCATATGATTCTCATTTTGAGTGCCTTGACACAATTTGTTGAGGCATGGCAGGTTGGGTTTGACCTAATAATTTCTCCATTATTTGTGTACGAGTGATCCCAGGTTGCCAGTTAAGTTGTCCAAAACACAAATTTAGGTTGGAGGTTTACAGCTGGGGCAATTTGTCACACATTTAAATGTAAGTTCTGGAACATATGTATACCTGAAGGGAAGGAACTTGTGGTGCCCAGAACCTTCAAAGCGACGAGGACCTTCTGGGTTATATTTACAATCCTCCAAGTGATTAAAGCACCTAGCTAGATATGTACCTTGTTGAGCAGCAACCTGAAATATCACATAAAACATCATGGACCCATTATTTCTCTCATAGCAGGTATAAGAAACCTAATGCCAAAACAAATTCTACAGGCATAAAGAAAGTGAGCACCTGAGCAGTTGCTGGAAGATTCTTCATTTGTGAATCAACATGAGAAAGGGCTGACTTAAAGCCTTCAATATCAACTTCCATCTCATTTCCATCAGCATCCCTCAATAAATCTGTCAAATCCTTCATATGATGGCTTTTCAGATAGTGTTCTACCTGGGGATATCTTACGAGGATATCTTCAATGACATCTTGGAATTCCTTCAGAGTCAACATCCCATTATTGTCTTTATCCGCAGCCTCAAATATTTTTGAAATGTCATCCTAAAAGCACAAGAATCTGGTATGTCATAATATTATCATACAATCATCAAATTTTCAAAGTCAATAACCATATAGCTTGGTTTGTCATTTCCCTGTCTATTCAGGTTCGAAAGATTTAAGTTATTCTAAGCTTAGCATTTAGTTGATTTCGTACTTTCAAGAAGAAGGCACTTGGTTCATACTTTCATTTGGCAAGCTACAGTTCGCCTCTCTAAAAGTTTCTCCATGCAAAAGGTCATCCGAAATAGTTAAGGAAGCACAAAGACAGAACAATTTTGAGTAGCGCCCTCAAAAAGAACGTTTTTGAGTAGTTTCATGCCCATATAATAAATTTCCTGCAATTTCCTTCAAAAGGTACGAAACAAAACTTGAACTGGAATTGATTTGTAAAAAAAAGCTGTGTATAGCTTCAGATTCTCACTTGAACTGGAATTGATTTCTCTTTTTACATGTACCTTATTTTCAATTCTTATCTTCTTTTAAAATCATGCCGCCTAGTTTTAAAAGAACCTGTCATTCATCCTCCATGTTTCTGCTTTTTGCATTTCTATTAAAATACTTCCAACAAAACCTGTGGCTTCCATCAACATGGAAACATCAGTGCCGGCCAGCAAATAACACTTAGAGGCCTACCGACCAAGTTCACTTTCTCAGGGACACAAGGTCAACGAGTCATGCATTTGTTGTACTTATAGCAGAAGACACCTAAGGTAACTTGTACATGACTGTCACTTCAAATCTCTACAAAAGACTATATCAGCTAATTATTCCCTCAATTGAGTTAATCAGGATTCTGGGTGGTGGGAGCCAAAAACAAAGCCTGCAGGCCCATATTCAGGCTACTTAAATGTGTCAGAAATTAGGAAAAAGAAAGAACGCATCACATACCATAATTTTGCGTTGGTCGATTGAAGCACAGTCTCCTAGGGCAAACACATCTTCACAACCCTTAACCCGCAACCATTCATCAGTAGCGAGCACGCGTCTGTGACACTGCAAAAAGAGCATATTTATTAGATTATAACCATGATATAGGAAACAGAGGCATAGTGAATGGTCAAACCCCAACCCCCATTAATGGATGAGCTCTACTGGTGAGTCAAAAAAAATAAAAATAAAAATAAAAATCAGAGGGAGTAAAGAACCCTTTATTGTACATTGGGAGAGCACCAGTCTTTCACAAAACACAATGATTCACACTAAGATATCAAGCAGTAAGGTAATATGGTAGGAACCTGGCCAATTTGCTGCATAAAGTCCTGAATAACTGGTCTTGTACCAACTCCTGTAGACCATAAAGCCATTCCATAGGGTACTGCACATTCTTCTCCTGTTGCTTTGACTTTCATGGTGAGGCATTCATCAGAAACGCGGAGAACCCTGCATCCTGTTAAGACTTCAATCCCATCTCTAGAAAATTTTGTCTCAGCAAACGTACTGATCCTTTCATCAAACCTGAAAAAATTGCAACCACATGATTGTATGATACCACCAGTCATTTAAATGCATTGTATCAAATGAAAAGTGTAGCATCAGATAAATTCCTTCTTCTCAAAATATCCGTTGTTTAAGGTGTACGCCTAGACATTACGAATTCTTTTAATTATAGAAATAAGAAAATAATTGACCAGATTATCCTTATAATAAGTGGAACTAGGTGATAGGAAAGTGAAGCTAGTAATAAACCAAGGGTAAAATTTAGAAAATGACCAGTTAATGTTGTCTTGGAATCATAAATTGAGAAATAATATGAGACAAGAAAAGTTAGTTAAATGACGTATATTTTGAGATGGANTATTCCACCACAGGTAGAGATGGAGAAGGATCGAAGAGATGGCTATTACTGTTCGAAGAGATAATGTCAGCTCTCTTGCTGGCAGTGGAAAAATTTAGAGTCTGCAGACCGGCCAATTTTAGTTCATGTAAAACTGTGCCTAGCTGAATCAACATTCGCACTCTGCTAATAAAAATAAATAAAACTAAACTAAATTCGCACCAGGACATTGACAAAATCAAGGTCAAATAGGAAAGCATTTGAGCATTATTATGACACACAATGCAATTTTCAGATAACTTGGAAGGAGAACTAATCTGCTGCATAGTATAGTTTCCAAATGTTTCTTACGTGTTCAAGATATGATCTCCTGATTGAACTATGGTTATTTTCACCAAGTCCTGAACTGCAGGATACAGCTTTAATAAATCTTCCGCAATATGATCATGCAGTTCCGCGGCAAACTCAATACCAGTAGGACCTCCTCCAACAATTACAAAATGGAGATGTTTTCTCTTCTCTTCCTCACTTAAGTCTGGAAGAACAGCTTCCTCAAAGCAGTCTATCACAGTTCTACGAATCTTTTGAGCATCTTCTACCTCCTGCATGATAAAGACACTTTGCACGGTCTTAAACCAAGTGTACTTCAAGAACTACAGATAATATGCAAGGGTTGGTAGATGTATAGGAGAAGATGAGTAACCATCTTGCCGCTCATTGGATATTTTGCTACACGCTACAGCTCTTCGACATAGATCA
Organism: Mesembryanthemum crystallinum; assembly: GCA_030267885.1. Classification (NCBI taxonomy): domain Eukaryota; kingdom Viridiplantae; phylum Streptophyta; class Magnoliopsida; order Caryophyllales; family Aizoaceae; genus Mesembryanthemum; species Mesembryanthemum crystallinum. Next base: position 10,268 of record BSSO01004399.1, on the reverse strand, counting down.
TCAACAACATAAACAACGATAGGATGACTTTTGACCTCTTATTTATTTAGGAGTTCCTTTAGTTGGCAATCCTAGGAGCTTGTCTTTTGGGACTTCTTGTTGAGAAAATGTTGTTGAGGTAGGACAAATGGAAAAACCTTATTTTCCAGTCAGTGGTAGAAGATCTAGTATCCTTTATGCCACTCATCTCTTTTTACAATTGAAGATTTGGTTGCTAAGAAGCTTAGAAGGATTATGAGGATTAGGGATTGGGGAGGATAAGAGGGATCATCCTATGAGTTGGACTTGGATTATTGACTGAATCAGAAAGAAATTAGGTCTAAAGGTGAGTGGCTTTATTGGTTCCTTTTGAAACAACTTCCTTGGGGCACAAAGGAGTTAAAAGTAGGTTAGCAGGTGCAGTCTGGGTCAGGTGAGTGCTTCGTATGTGAGCTTTTGGAAAATCTTTAGGTTTTTTGGAGGAATCTTGGCAAGGGAGCAACTCTTTAGAACTCATTCTCCTCAACTTTATTGCTTATCCTCCTCATAAAAAGTCCTATGTCATGATTTTTGTTAAGAGGGGTCACTCTACTTCTTGGAATTTGCACTTTTTAAGTCGACCTCAAGATTGAAAGTTAGCAAATGGAGAAGCTATTATCTACTTATGTTTGGTTGATGAGGATGTCACATTAGTGGCACATATTGCTTGAAACGGAAGAGAAAAAAAGATCAAAATGGGTTTTTTCATAGACAGATCTGGAGCCTTTTTCTAGGTAAATATGGTGGATTTGGGACGAATAAGGAACAAAATTTTCTGGCAGAGCACTTTTGTGTTACTTTTTCGTTTTAGGACAGGAATCATTGAATCTTCCAAAACAGAACAACTGATGCAGGACAGCAGGTGGGAGAGAAGTAAGATAGCTAGAAGAAAGACAAAGGAGGAGAAGTTAGAAGCAACAGACAGAAACAGAGGTACGAGGGAAAAGAAAGAAAATAGTCGATCGAGAGAGAGAGAGAGGCAACTTACTAATGGGTACTCTTTTCAGCCAAAGCTATCATAGAATTTACCTCGTCCTAATGCCTTTCTGTGAGCATAAATGAAGTACTCATGCGAGAAATAAAATCTAAAATCATAGTCTACAACAAACCATAAGATTACTAGAAATTCTACGCCACCAACTATAAACATCACATTCTTTGTTTAGGAGCTTATCATTCTTTTCTATACAGCTGTTCTGCATAAGCAATTGAACAACTGTATTGCTTTTTGCAACTGGGATTGAATTAGTCATTGCTTCTCTGAGGGTTCAAGCAACTGGGTTTCCCACTTTTCCCAAGTTTCTTTGAAAGATTGGCTGCACGTTTGGGGATACTTGTCAATAATTTTCTCATGGAGGACTCTTGGTCCAACTAAACTCGCATTCTAAATTTAGGCATTAATAACAACAACAAAGATGCCTGCTACTCAGGCAATTAGTATCTGAGATGTGGCCGGGTTTCAAAACCCCTCTTCAATGACCTATGTCCCTACCTTTGAATGAAAAATACCAAACCCCAAAGGAGCTTGTCCATGTGATCAACTAAATTCATGCATGACCTACTCAAAAAGAAAAGGGGAAAATAAAAAGCAGAAAAACAAGTCAATGGTTTATACCTTCAGAAAATGGCAATGCTCCACGACACCAGGAGTATTGAATGTGTTTACTTGTGCTCCAATTGCTACAATCAAGTAGTCATATTCCAAAGAGAATTCTCGATTTGGAGTGGGACTATTCGCAAAAGTAGATCGGCACAAAACTTTTTTGTTTGCTGCATCAATCTTGGTAGTTTCTGCTTCACAAAATTTTATTTCTCCATTTCTCTACACAATAAAAGTATGAGTAATCATTATGACCCTTTGGAATCTGATTTTGATACACTGAAAATGTTGTACAAAGGCAAAATATGAGTAATCATTACTATAATGTATGAGTTGATTCTAAGTGCGGCTTGTAGATCGGGGTTCATAATTGGCAGAAGAATTCTCACTGGGGCTTAGTTTAACCCCAATTCCTGATATCTGTCACATAACAGCAGCTAAGTTTTCCAAATCCGAGACCAAGTAATTATTGTGCTTACCAAAAAATTCAAGATGATGAGGATGAAGTTAGCCAAATTCTCGTGGATTCATCACAATGTGACTTGTGCTACCTCATGAAACTGGTCTGGTCTTAATTGTTAAAGGTGAACTTTCATTTATTATTGATGGTGTCTATCACACAATTGTTTGAGAGGCTCTTTTTACACAATATAACATAGGCAACTATTCCAAAAACATAAGCTACAATCCATTAACAATATTAGCCTTAATGCTTCATTTTTATAGTTATACTCCGCAAGATAGAAAAAGCATCTTTAGATTCATGCCAGTCTCAAACCTATAAATAATTAAGTAGTATCGCAGCTAACCCAAACAAAAAAAAAACACACACACACAAAAAAAAAATACAGATTGTATGAGGGGCTTCAAGAAAAAACTAACAGTAGTAAAACCCAGCAGATGAAGTGCTGAGCTTAGAGGATATAAAGCCTGTCCTACAAAAGAAATCAAATCAATGTGGCACTCAGTCGTCGCTGTCGTGAAGATTGCATTTAAGATGACTAGATTCTCTGAAAATTTGAAAAACATAAGTTCAATGAAGCCAATTGAGTGGCTCCATAATTAACTCCTGCTGTGCCTGTCCCATAGCTTTCGCAACTTTCATTCATTCTGATTATCCTTGTTACTATTATCATTTTTAAATACTTACTAACGTTTGTTCTAGAGGTTGTTCTAGTTGAGAATGTTGACCCAACAACGAACAGTTCAAATATGAGATGCACTATTTTGAGCTGAATGAAGTATTGAATAAACATTGAGGAAGAAATAGCAGAAGGCTAACAAGAGCAAGCAAATTGTCAGAAGAAAAGGTCTTCATCTAAAATCAGGCTGATTAGGTTCACCTTAATAAAGAATTATATCCAAAGACATACAGTTCAAACTAACCTTCTTTACAATGTTTCTGATAGGCTCCACAATGCTCCTTGCTTCTACTGTACCACAAGTTACACTAGGAAGCAAGGGAGTAAATGCAAAATAATTTCGAGGTGAGACAACCTTGACATCGTACATGGAAGGATCGAGATCCTTCACAAAACTAATACCCGCCCATCCAGTTCCCAGCACCACCATTTTCTTCTTCTTGGGCTCTATAATCTTGCTCTCCAAGTTCGGTGGACCGGCTTCACCCTGAGATTCTGAGTATGCCACCATGCCACCACTACTGAAATATGCAATGCATAAAAACTGAGTAACATAAGATAGAATTTGGTTTCAAACATCTTGGTAAGTCAGCCTATAAGCATTATAGCATAATCACAGGAACTACAATGAGTCGGTCAATAGCAACTTTGAAGGAAACCTCTATTCCATTTCTTCTAAGGAGCTTAGTTAGCAGACTGCTTTTCTATTAGGATAAAATTAAAGAGACTCAGAAAAGTGCTGAGCAAGGATAATGATTAAGAAACAAGATCTAAATGAATGCTACTATGGCAAGCATTGACAATAAAACTGACACAGTGGTGATCTGGTTACTTTTAAACTCAGAGGCCAAAATATGATGGAGGATTATCATACCCTTCACATCAATTTTAACTCAAAAAAGTTCCCTGACTAACTGATCATGTGTCGAGTAAGCTGAGGTGTCAATCACAATATAGAAACATTTGAAATTCATATAATATGAATAGTACCAAATAGTCCAATTAGTAATCAGAAAATAAAGTTTACTGCCCTATAGTGAGGGGAAGGTCCCCACCAAGAAGCATCTAACAATTTTATTGTATTTTGCTTTGTTTTGTTTTTGGTGGGGGGAGAGAGACAAGAAACCAAGAAGCACCTGAAAATTGAGTTAACTGATTTTTGATATTGGCTTAAATGATGCAACTCTTCATTTCTTTTAGAGTGGTCTTAGGATGCTCCATTTTATTTAATTGAGTTTACAAGTTTAGCAATTCAGCATTTCCACTGGAGTTTAAATCTCAGTATAGCGCTGGATGCTCTTCAAGTCGTGCTATGTTTTTGAGCCACGTTTGATACTCATTCAGCTTATTTTGAAGAATAAAACAGGTTTCAAGGGGAAATTAAACAGTATATGCAGGTTGCTTTGGAGGGAACTAAACCAAAGAGCTTATTTTGTGGGTAAGTGAACTTTATTAGTTTCATTCCTATATTGTAGAGGCCTGCTGAGGCAAACTCTTCTCAGGGGTAAGTTAACAGTCCTTCCTTGGGGTCATCGTCTCAATAACATCAGATGGAAGTGACATCAAATGCAGCAACTCATTCACAGCAGCTCCAATATCTTCTTTTGGAAGTGACATCAATTGTAGCTGCAGTATCTGGAAGAACTCTAGATTTAAATCAGCTATCTTGATATTGATTTAGAGAGGGATAAATATCCCATTAGACCTGATTACATTGGCGAATGTCAGAAAATCTTCTAGATTGACAGTTTTGACTGTTTTGGTTTAAAGATCTTATTAATGGTTGATTAATGCTCAAAGGTCGGACAACTCTAGAGTCTACAATGCAAGGTTGCCAGTTAGGAGAATGATTTTGAAGGCCAACACAACTTATTTGAGTAAGAGTGTTGCTCACATGTCTCATTTATCACCACTTATACAAGTGCATTCCAATAAGTTTTAGGCCTGATTTGGCAAGGAAGTAAAACAGCTGCAATATCATTAGGAAGGAAGAAACCAGTCTAGGGCTGATGATTTGAAGCTGCAGGTACAACGTCAAGGCTAACTAAGACCTGAAGTGTTAAGGCCTGCAGCAGAAGACCTAAACTTAGTCTGTGGTTGTTGGTGGCTTGCTGCATTGTGTATTATTTAGAGGTTTAGCATAGAGCAAAAACAGCGTTACAGCAGAAGTGGTTCAAGAAGCTGCATAGAAGTTTGACACATCTGTAGAGCCGTTTTGACCTCAATCACAACTCCTTGGTTGTTGAATGCAACACATGATTAGATGTATTGTTATGTTATGGTCTTTTAGCTCACTTCTTGCTAAGTTTTGAACATAGCAAGGTTGCAAATCATCTGAAACTCTGAGACCATCTTTTACACATTTTCACATTTTACAGTGTAATAAAGGTTAAGTACCCTAATCAATCCTTAATGACAACAAGTAGTGTTGCATAATCTACCCTGCACAGCGCAGTTGTACTATTCTCTATTGTGCTTTTTGATGAACCTGATTTCTTGTTGGCTGCCTATAGCTGAAGGAATAGACCAAAAGGACTGAGATGAGAGATTGAAGTTAATTATTTTTATGTAAACTTGAGGCCTGAAAAGCAGGATATAGTGACCAAATTTTACAACAAAATGTCGAACGAGGGACAAACAGCAGCAAACTTCTTGTAACAAAATCGTACCAGCATACCATTATCATGTTATGTATTGATTTTTCATTCTGTATTTTCTTCTCCTTTTCAAACATACCAAGATGCCCTTAGCTTGGATGCAAGAAACGCAATTAATATCATAGAGAAGCCCATACAAGAGCCATTAGACAGCTTCTACTACTGCTATTTTGACATAAAAAGATACATAGCCCTAAAGACTTTCATCCACTACGCAAAGGACATCAATACTACTGCTAGCTTGTACAATTTGGAATCCCATCTAGTATGCCATTTGCTTGTACCAACAAATAAGATTCTATTGCTTCCCACAAACTAATAAGCATTAGAAAATGCCCAAAAAAACTACAAGAACTAATAAGCATTTGACAATTCTTTAGCATTTTCCCAACACCCCGTGGCTCGGCCGCCATAGATTACATAAAAACCCACAACCAGTGCTAATTCTATCAAGCCTAATGTCCTGAAATCCCTGATTCTGAATTTACCAATCCATTTGCCCAGAAAGTCAAAACCATTCTTCCCAATGGAAAAAGTCAAAGCCCATCAAGTCAAACTTCTAGCACAATTGGGTAAACAATAGGTAACTGATCATCACCCTATTCCATCAAACAAAAACCCAAAATTCCAAATTCCAGCAATATCTCCCAAAATTGCAAGACTAATCATGTGGTCAACAATACTAACGACAGATGCCTTATCACTTACAACTTCCAAGAGATAATACACTCAAAAAAACAAACAATGGAGGAAATAAACTCTTTCCTATTATGATTAAATCCAGCAAAAATGGGGATTTCAACAATTACCCAGAATTACAACTGAAACAAAAAAACTATTAAATAAAAGAATCACAAAAACAGAAAGTTGAAGATCATAACCTGACAGCAAAGAGAACCAGAAGCTTTGAGGAAGATGGGTAGTCATTAAAAACCTTGGAAGCTCTGCTTAGGATAGAGAAGTTCCTCATTTTTGACAAAAACAAACTTCAAAGTTTGGAGAGAAGATTCAACATTCAAGTTTTATACAGAGGAAGCTTTCGCTGCAATTGACTGTTCTTCAATCAGCAACTATAAGCAAACTAAGCAATGACCCAATACAATTTTTCTGTTAAAATACAGCTGATTTCCTGTAGTTTCGTGTCAGTCACGTGGCAACTCAGTATTAGTATTGAGATCGTTGAATATAGGGAGTTACGTGTGTCAGTTCTGCCAGAGGGTTTTGTGTATATTTAAAGACGAAGAAGGGAAACAACCATATTGAGATGACATGATGAGAGCTGTTGGATTAGGTGTATTATTATTCTTGGTGGGTCATTTCAGTTGGTCGGGCCATATGAGTTATGGGCCTTGTGTATTTCATAAAAAAAAAAAAATAATAATAATAATAGTAATAAAAAATAAAATACTCTCTCCGCCTCGTACTTAGCAAACTCCAGCAATCAACAAAAAGTTTTATCATTCTCCGGCATTCCCAGCATTCTCCAACATTATCCAACTTCAGCACTCTAAAAATCAGACGTAAAGAACAGATCCTTAAAGTATAATCATGATGGTGTCCACATATAATCGGAACACCACGAGCCACGATTAGCAAAGGTGACTAACCTGGGGCCGAATTACTTTTTCATATTGATCAAGTGATAAAGGAAATATTGATATCCATAAGCATTGTATCTGATATTCGTACAACAAAAAATGAGAAATATTGATCAGGTGAATTTAATTACCGCCTTTAGTAATAATGAGTTTGAAAAATGTGAACCTTGCATACAATCTAAACATCCAAGTAACCGTTATATAAAGTTATGACTTATTCTTTTAGTTTAGTCGAGTTGATACATAGTAAAACAATATTAAAAAAAAATTATATACTATATTGGTTGTATTTCGGGTAGAGTGGATAAATGGATGAGAATTCATCATCCAAATTCGATCCACTAAATATTTATATCCAATCCATATCTATGTTTCATTCATTAAATTCATCCATATGCACTTATAAAAGGTTTTCTTCTCCTTGTTGATTTGAGCAAAAATTAACAAAAAAATCAGTAAAAATCAACAAAAACCAGTAAAATCAATAAAAACCTATCAAACATCAATAAAAGTCAACAAAAATCAACAATCATCAATAAATATCAGCAAAAATAACCTAAAGAGAATATAACCTATGTTTATTGGGTTGGGTTATTATTACCGTCCCTCTCACGTGAGCCACTTAAAATATGGAAAGAAATCACATTAGACACATGGGCGGAATGACCCCACAAAACAGACACGCAGACAGTAAAAGGGTAGGCTTTTCAGTTTTCATGATCTCCTCTGTTCTCTTCTCTTCTCTTCTGCCACCATTTATGACATGCAACACTCTACTTCACCACTAAAACACTTTGAATTCTCTCTCCTCATCAAATCAAATGCACAACAATGGCGGAAATTCAGTACCCTTTTCATCTTCTCCCCTCAATTGCAACCAAGAACAACCCTCTAATCTCCCGAATCAAAATCGAATTTTGGAAAATCTTAAAGCCGCTGTGTTTGCCAGACTCGCTAAAACCCACCCAAACAAGCCCTTATCTCCTGCCCAAATTGCCGCCTTAGAGAGTCGAATTGTTGAAGCTTTTCCTGCCATTCACATGCCCACCAACAACACTTATGCATCGGTAAATTTTCTATTCTCTCTGTGTTTTTTCGATTTTGGTGTTTGTTGGGTTCTTTTTAAAGTTTTGTTTTTTTGAATTGTTTTTTGTGAATGTGTTGATTTTGTTTAGATGATTGAAAATGCTATTAAGGGTTTGAATGAGGATGGTGGGTCGAGTGAGAAGGCGATTTCTGATTATATTGTGAAAAATTTTGAGGGTTTGCCTTGGGCTCATGAGAGGTATTTGAGCCACTATTTGGATAAATTGTGTAAGAATGATGAAATTGTGTGTGTTTCTGGTGATCGTTACACTCTTAAAGAGTTGATGCCTCAACCCAGTTTGAAGAACAAACAACTGAGGCGAAAACCCGGGAGGAAAAAAAAGGAGTGTGTTACTGAGGAGGGAAATCTGGATGGAGGAAAATTGATAGGAGGGGTTAAAGAGAATGATGTTTCATTTCAAGATGATGAAGTTCAGGTATTTGGGAAGGGCCGGAGGAAAGGGAGGAGAAGTAGTTCGGTTGTTTATGAGGAAGATGAGGAAGTTGGGGGAACAGGGGTTGTTGGGAGAGAGGAGAATAGGACTAAAAGAAATGAAATGCCGGTGATTGAGGGGCGAAATGACGGGTTAGAACTAGTAGGTGGAGATGAAAATGATAGGAAGCTGGAGAAGCAAGATGCTGGGGCTGTTGATGGGGATCATGATGGTGTGATTGTGGGACAAGGTACATGCGAGGTGAAGTTGGTTGAATCATCTGTAGAGCAAGCACCGCCCATAGAATGCCAAGATGAAGTGAGAACGGATGTTTCAGCATTTGGAGATGATCCTAGTGAAGGGAAAACTGAGGCACAGCTGCCCTTTGTTCCATCAGCTGAGGAGGAAATACTACCCACAGGACATAGAGATGAAATGAGAACTGAAGTCTTGGCATTGGATCGTGATCCCAGAGAAGAAAAAACTGAACCACAGCTGAGTTTAGTTCCATCAACTGAGGAGAAAACACTGCCCGCAGAATGTGAAAATGAGGTGACAACTGAAACATTAAAGTTGGATTGTGACTCTACTGGTGCTAGTTTGATGCTTGTACCTGTTGAGAGTGTCAACAAGTCAATGCTTGCACCTATCGAGGGTGACACTGCCCAGGGTTCAGTATTGAATATCGACGGTGATGCTGCTACGGACACATCAAAGAAGATGGACTTAATGGGGAAGGATCATACTTCCTATGCTGCTGACTTGATGATTGTGCCTTTTGAAGGTGAATTTCCTAAACCTGCAGTGAAAGAAATTATCTGTGGTTTGCCTTGTCAAGAGCCAGGGCAAGCGAAACGTAAACAACAGGTGTATCGCCCGAGAAGGAGGTTGAAACAATGCCAACAAGGACCATCACCAGTGTTGGAAAAAGTAATGCCAGCTTCTCTGGTTTCACCTGTGGGTGTAAAGATGGTGGAGCAAGGACAGCTATGTAGGGTTTCTCCCAAGAAGGGAGGTTTTGAGACAAAGGTATTACGTTAAATCTCTGTACTGCCATTTTGTCATTTATATATGTGGTTATTCCTTAAGCAGAAACAGACTGGAACTGGCAGGAATGTTTGGTTTAGTATATTAGGGTGTATGGTTGCCTGTTGATATGCCTACCAAATTGCTTTTTTTTTGTTTTGGCTTTGGCGTCAAATTATTCTTCTAATAGTATAAACTGTTGATTTCTCTGATCTCTCTCTGGCACTACTTAATTTGCACACCTACTGGCTGCTAGAAAAATAATTACTGTGTGAGCATATCTCTATATGGATAAGGATGCTGGTTCTCGTTGTAGTTTCTGCTGTATACTTCCATTGACGGTTTTCTTATATTCCTAATGTGATCCTTTATTTTGTTAGTTAGTGGGTGTGTGTATGAATATGTGTTGGGGTGTGTGGTATATAATGTGCGTGTGTAGATGAAAAGCTTGGGAAAGCATTCCCAAACCTGAAAATGAGAACAAAAACAAGATCAATATAGATAAACACGGGAAAAAGGTAAAAGAAGAAATGAAGGCAAAGGGCATAACGGTTGGCATGAGACACAAAGACAAGGCTTGCAAAATTAGTATACCAAGAATGGCGAGGTTACATTTTAATAAATACTATTTGACAAGTATCATGCTATTTTTTTTAATAAATGACAATATGTAATTTTTCTTTCCCAGTGTCTATTCGAAAGGATCT
>BSSO01004398.1:0-14615 GCA_030267885.1 Mesembryanthemum crystallinum | reverse complement strand
GGGTAGAGAATAGAGTGGACATGGAAGAGAGAGAAAAACAGAGGGGGGATGGGGGTGGTGGGTTGAGGTATTTTGGGTTGGGGTTATTTTGGTCCTTTTACACAGTAAATGGGTGGTATTTACTGAATTGTGGGTGGTATTAAATTGAATTGTATTTCAAATTGCAAGTCAAGAGTCTTATTTCTTTCATACAAAAGTAAAAACGGAATAAAAGATTAACATAAATACGTTATTTGCCTACACAAATCTCCTTACAAGACAACTTTGTTGAGGGGTAGTTTTAGAGTCTTCTCTCACCTTTCTCTAAAAATAAAAACAAAAAAAAAAATGCATTAAATCACATCTCATTTTAGGATCACCATGATAAGACAAATAGGACGTCATACATCACAATACATCTCACATATGATTTCACATAGACCATTCTAGAGCTATTAGGCATACTTAGGTCACCCTAGATTCCTTAAATAGTGCATTCATCATCCATCGAAGACATCTTACCTCATCACATCATGTAGTGGTATAGGCCATGTATGTAAGCGTCCTTGTTAGGCCTATTTAGAATCCGGGTCGGACCTGAAAACCGGACTGAAGCGGACCGAACCGGACTGGTCGGTCCAAATCGAAACCGGACCGGTTGGATTCAGGTCCGGTCTTCGGTCCTAATAAAGCCTCTAGTCTGGTTTTCGGCCCGGGTGGGTTAAAAATCGGAAACCCACGGTTTGGACCGGTTGGATTGAAAATTAAATTTCAAAAAAAAAAAACTCAGTTTCATACTTTATTTTGGTAATATGAAGCGCTTCATAGATATTCAGATTAGGCCATTTAGGGTAATATTTCCAAGTCCCAGCCGCATAACTGCCTCTCTCCTCTCTCTCTCTCATCAGTCTTCTCCTCAACAGCAACTGCCAGATTGTGGCTAGGGGTGTTCAGAGTGATACTGATCCGTCGATCCGATCCAGATCTGATCTGGTTTTTATTCGAAATGCGGATATCCGATCCGTACAAACTGGATCGGATATTCGATTCGAGTTTTTTCTCATAAATTTGGATCGGATACGGATCAGGATTTTTGAAATTCGGATATCCAGTATCCCATCCGATTTTTATTTTAAAAAAATATAAAAAATCTAAAAATCATGAGTAGAATAATCAGGTTAAGAGAAAGTGAAGTAAAAAAAATCATGAATAGTACTCGTATTAGCAAGAGATCAGAGGTGATCAATACAGATTTTTTAACATTTTGATGGCTGCCTCCTTTAAGAGGACGACCATAGAATAGCAGGTGCTAACAAAGGGCAATGTTATTCTTCCTCACCATTATCTTCTGTTTCTCCCTTTTCTTCTGGTTGGCTAATCTGTAAGTCCACTTATTTTGTCGCTTTAGTACTACCAAGTTATAATTGACCTTGTATAATAGAGGTACTAAAAGTGTTTGAGGTTCAATGTGTAAGAAATAAGAAAAAAATAATAATAAAGGAAAGAAATATTTTACGAAAACCGGATCGGATTATCCGGTGATCCGATCTGAAAAATCGGATATCCGAAAATCCGGATATCCGTTTTAAACCAGATCGGATCCGAATCGCATTTTTAGCGATCTGAAAAATCGGATATCTGAATTTCGAATCAGAATTGGATCAGATATCCGGTTTTGCTCACCCCTAATTGCGACAGTACCAACGCCTATCGCAGGCCAGAGAAGGTCGGCGAACCTCTGGTGAGCAGGCCCAGCCACCGGGCGTGGATGTTCGGCGTTCCGGGGAAGGCAACCTTGGTAATTTTTCATTTATTTTTTAAGAATAAATTGAATTAAGATTAAATTTGCGATCTTTACAAAAACACTGTCATTGAAATAGAACCTAAAATTCTTCTTCATTCATAATACTCAACAGTTACCTTAAATTAAACTAAATTTCTCTAATTCCTAGACTGTTTCAATCATCTTCAAAACATCAAATTGTAAGGCTCTGTTTAATGACTTTGGATGAATGTAGGAGTTCAATGACGCGTGGTCCATTTGTTTAGGACTAGTTCTATAATGTGCAAGTCCAAGAAGTGTATCATCATTATATGATGGCATAAAATTATATAGAAACTCTGATACGCCTCCATCAAAGTCAATAGTTTATACTTTATAGCCAAGAGGGCTTACAATTAGATGTATTCGCTGAACCACTTGTAGTGTGGACTTGTTGTTTGTAATATTATATATAATTTCTATTTTGTAATCTGATTTTTATGTTTATGTTTTAGTTCAATTTTTAAAAAATTATTTATGTTGAATTCTGAATTTCTGATATTTATTACCATTTACCTAAATGTTTCCAAATGTGTTGTTATTAAAAAGAGTTCTAATTCTGATTTTATGTTAATAAGTAAAGACAGATCAATTTTCATCAAATGTAACTTGTTAATTTTGTTATTGCCTTGTTGTTGTTATATTAAAAGTTCAAAGTAGTTTTATAATAATTTGAAACTTGTATTTATTCTTTTATTTTCCATGATAGATGGCGAGCTCCAAATCCAAAAGGTCTCATATTATCTCTGATGAATCGATGGAGGTTCAAGGTGTTTAAACGGATGGCTCTAATTAGAAATATATGGAAGATTTTGCGCAAATCTTTGCCAACATCAAAGAAGTTGAAGGAGGGTCGCAAATATATCATAAGAAAGATCTAAAGAAAAGCTGCATATTGGGATGACTTCTTGGAATACTTGGAAGGTAACTCCCTTAGGGCGGAATGTAGGTATTGTGACAAGGCATTTGCTACTCACTACAAGAAAACACATGATTTGCAACCAAAATTTGTCACCGACCTCTATATTAGTTGCAAAACATAAATTTTGCAACCGACTAATAATTCAGTAAAAAATTCGCGACTATTTTATCTTGTGGTCGCTAAGTAGTTGCAAATTTGTGACCAACTAGTAATGCGGTTGCAACTTTGCGACTACTTTTCCGTGCAGTTGCTAATTTGCGATTACTTTTCTACGCGGTTGCTAATTTGCGACTACTTTTCCCAGCGGTTGCTAATTTGCAACTACTTTTCCTCTCGGTTTCTAATTTGCGACTAGTTTTCCCCATGGTTGCTAATTTGCGACTGCTTTATTTCGTGGTTGCTAATTCAGTCGCAAAAACTAAATAAAAAACTATAATTTAGCAACAAAAAGGAAACAGTTAAAAGAAAAAAAAAAAGGGATTTTCCAGCTGGTACCCCTGTGGTATTGCAAATTCCAGGTGATATACATTCTCATTTTCATATTCCACGTGGTAACTTTGTAGTTTGTGTTTTTGACACTCTGTGACCATTTAAAGTAAGGTCCGTTAGCTTTGGCCGCAAATGGGTTACGTGGCTTTGTTAAAGGTTGTGAAGATGGTTTAGCCATTTAACTTTGCTTTGGAAATGGCTTAAATACCCCCTATAATATTTCCCTCCAATTGTCACGAAAATTTCCCTCCCATTTCTTCTTATCCCTCTTATTTAAGCATACACAAGCTTAGCATTCCATATTCCCCCTGTCTCTCCTACACATATTCCTATTATCTCCGCCGTCCAATCTCTCTTTGCAATTGCTTCAAAACGCAATCTCGGGTCGCTGGAACCCTAATTTTTTCGTTTTCAACAATTGCATTATGAAACCCTTGCTAGAACAGAGAGAAGGGAGAGGAAATTGAAATGATAATCTAAGAGCAAATAAAGTGAGTAGGACTAATTGGAGGAAGTGGAGAAGCCCGTTGAGTGCAAATAACCCACTACACGCAGCATTTAAGTAAGGGTAAATGGGGAACTCAGCAAAAATTAATGGTAAAGGCTTCAAAGCTCACGGAGTTTCAAAAAAACAAACCACAAGGTTACCACCTAAATATGAAAATGAGAATGTGTACCACCTAGAATTTGCAATACCACAGCGGTACCAGTTGGAAAATAAATAAATAAAAGCTAATATGTCTCAAATAGGGAAAAAAAAACTTACTGTAACATGCCATATGCTATATTCTTATTTTATGTCTCTAAACAATAAAAAAAAAATGTTGAAATTCCTCATATTCTTATTTTATTTTATGTGTTTGTCATCCTCTTTCAAAATATTGTCTCTTATATAAAAAAAAAAGCCCCTTATAGACTATAAAAGTGAGCTACAATCACTATGGTTTATAAACAAATATAAACTCATTTTTTCCCCATATATTCATTTTTTCCCCATATATTCATTTTTTAAACAAAAAGTACCAATTATATTTTCTTATTCATTAAGCGTCACTATACTGCCACTCTGGAACTCGCTCTCCTCCATTCTCCCTCTTCTCCTTCTCACTCCACTCGACAAAGGAGGTATTCGCTCATGCTTTTCGCTGAATCGATCGTGCCTAGCTCTAATTCACCTCCATTTGCGCTAAATCAATCTCTCCGAGGTTTTCTTCTATCGCATTTGTGTAGAATCGAAATCGCCAGGTTCGAAATCGAAATCACTCCACTCGACAACCTCGAATAACGTGAGCTGGTATGGCCTTACTTCTCTTTGTCAATCTATCTTAGGGTTTTTGGTTGCTACTTTGATTGCTCATGTTTTCATTTGGTTTTGTTGGATGTTGGATTTGATGAGTCAAATTAATCCTGTTATAATGTAGTGAAGGGTTTTGCATTTTCCATTACTCGGCAAATTGCTTCAATTTTTTTATCAATAGGGTATAATTTAGCTAAATATGTGGCATTATCTACATATGTGAACATATGCTCTTGTTACTGGGGCTGGTTCTTAGGGTTTCTACATTTGGGCTCTGCAATCGGTAATGGTCTATTGGTCTTAATATGATGTGGTTGTGGTCGTGAAAGAACTTTAAACATGAGGTGAACACTTTAATATTTGGGAGATCATGTGGACCTTCTGCTAAGTTTTATTGTTAGTATATATAGTCAGTATATAGATTACCCAAAGTCAGTATACATCCTTTGTAGAGGTTGCTGTCATTACAAAAAATAAAAAAAAATAAAAAAATTATTATAATCCTAGTGCTGTAATTTATCTTCCCTGTTGGGTACAAAATAGTTGACGTTAAGTAGTTGAACCTGGTACAACGAATGCTTAGCTAGCCCCACATATCTTCAAGTAACAAGGATAAATGCCTTATTTCTTTCAATCCTTTCAATGCGATATTTACATGCATGCAATTTGTAAGCTGTTTCATGACTCTTAAGCCGTGTTATATTGAAAGAGCAATAGGCAATCAAGCAGAAGGAATTCAAAATATGTCATTTAAACTGGATGCTCGAACATGTCATGCTTAATTTAGATACTTGCAAGTACTAGCCTCTTGTGTGTTTCTCTTTCCCTTATTTGTTTGATTTCTGTGACATTTTGGTTCTGCCTACACATTCAACAACATGCTTACTCATTTGAGCTGTTTCCTCTATTTATCACGTTGAAGAAGTTGTTGATTATCCAGATTAAATTACAGTCTATCAATTTCTAGGCAGAACTAACCAATATCAGATATAACCCATTAGTAAAATTATGTTTTTTCATCTAAAACCAAAAATCAGAAATGATGTTTTTTCATATACTAGTAAAATGACTTGTTTCAATTAGCAGCACCTTTTCTTCGCACAATATGGAGTGAGAATGTTTTTAATGGGTTATATCTGATATTATTTTAGTTTGATTATGTTTTTCCCCAATATGTAGTGAGAATGTTGCTTTACTTTTAATCACAGTCTAACCTTGGAACATTTTGTGCTTAGCTAATATGCAGTCACACTCACTTTTGGAAACATTCTCTGGTAAGCTTTTATTTTGCACCCTGTATTTTAGTTCACTTTTGCACTTGAAGATATGTGGCTTTTCTTGGCTAAATTCCCACTTTTTCAGCCCTGTGGCCTTTATTGGCCTTTCTTGCTCAATTCATCCCTTCTTCCACTCTTTGAGTTGTTAAGCTTTTATTTTGCTCCCAAAGGAAAATTATTAGTAACATATAGGTTGGTTGTCCATATCTTTTATGTAATGTAATCCACTAGAATTGATTCACTTCTTGTTGATTGTGAATTGATTCTATTTTTCTTGATTTTAGACTTTGTCATTACTCTCAGTGGCTTCTATTCTTAAGTTTCCATTTTGGTAAAGCAGCAAGAGTTATTTGTAAGAGGTATATGAATCTCATCTCTTAATTTCAATGCATACTTTGGTTTATGTTACTTGTGGGACAATGAAAATTCAAAATTCTTTTATTAGCATCTGCACAAGTTTACAGTTTTGTTTAAATACCAAAGCAGTACGTTAAAGTGGGTAACTTAAAATAAGTTTTCAGCCATTTTTTATTGTCTTACTAATATTCTGTATGTCTGGTAATATACACTATTAATGCATACCATGGAAAAATGAATTAAGGTCATGGGATTTGGACAAGGTTCGTTATAGTTCTTTCTATGGATGAATATTCTCCCACGTATTCTATTTTTTTGGTGCCCAATATTGTAGGCTGCTATTTCTCACCATCTAACTTTTGGGTAATTGAGTTAGAGTTCCTGAATTTGATTTGTTTATCTTTGTTGACTGTAGTTACATTGCCTTTGACTTATATAACCTGGTTGTTGGTCTTCAATTGCTAAGGTATGTGGAAAACAAATGCACTTAAATTTTAACAGTCATTTTGCTTCTGTGATGATGCCTAGTGCAGTAGTGTATTCAGTAATTTTCTAAACAACTAGTGCAGCTCATTCTTATAAATACATAAAAGGAAATGATTTTTTTAGCCTTTTCTTCGATAAGTAGTCATTATAGTGCAATTTTATCGTTATTTCTAATTTATTTGGGGTGTGCGAAGACAGTAATAATGAGACCGGATCGGATGTGGATGTATGAGAGATATGATGGGCGATGGCTTAAGGAAGAGCTTATTAACGGAGTATGGGATTTTCTTGAGTTTGCTAAACAACAACAAAGTTGTAAGGAAACTTCAACAATGAGATGTCCATGTGGAAATGTAAGAATTTGAGGTATTTAGAAGTTGATGAAGTTAGAGAACATCTTGTGTAACACCCCATCTTTATAAGAAGGGTTTTGTCAGAATTATTATCAATGAGTGTGTCATGGAGAACACTATGCGGATTTAGATTCTCCAAGTAGCAGATCTAACCCGTATTGGGACATGGTGCTTGATGAATTAGGTCCTAAGGATGAAGTTGTTGGTAATGAGGTGTTGGAAGAAATCAAAGAAGATCCACACCCTGAGGCGAAGAAGTTCTTTGACATGCTAAGGATTGCAGAAGAACCCTTGTATGCGGGGTGTAAGTTAATAGTGTTGGAGATGGCTGCTAGGATAACAAACTTGAAATGTGAGTTCAACTTGGCACATAGATGTGTGGACGGGTTTGCTTCTTTGCTGAAGGATGCCATTCCTGATCAAAACTTGATGACTAGAACCTTCTACGACACCAAGAAGGTGATTAAAGGCCTTCAACTCCCTTATCAGAAGATCCATGTATGTCCTAACGAGTGTATCTTGTTTTGGAAGGATGATGCACAGTTGAAGAAATGTTGGAAATGTCGAAGAGACCGATATAAGAAGAAATCAAAGGGGAAGTCTATTCCGGCAAAGGTATTGACATATTTCCCAATTGCTCCGCGGCTCCAGAGACTTTACACTACTAAGAACATTGCTGAGCAAATGAGATGGCATGCAGAAAACCCTCGTGTGAAAGGCATAATGGCTCATCCAAGCGATGCGGAGGTATGGAAAAACTTTGATGGCACATATCCAAAATTTGCAGCTGAGCCTCGCAATGTTCGACTAGGATTGTGCATAGATGGCTTACCAATTGGAAAGTCTGGCAGCTCATACTCATGTTGGCCGGTTAATCTTACACCTTACAAGCCTCCATGGTTGTGCATGAAGAAGGCATTCATGTTTTTGACACTGATAATTCCTGGCCCCAAAAGCCCTAAAGGAAATCTGGATGTGTACTTGCAACCTCTAATTGCTGAATAAAAACAATTGTGTGAAGTAGGAGCCTTGACATATGATGTGTCAAAGAAGCAAAATTTCGTGTTGAGAGCTGCTATCATGTGGACAATCGGTGACTTTCCCACATATGGCATGTTATTTGGATGGTCCACTTCTGGCAAGTTGGCTTGTCCTTATTGCATGGAGAAGACGAGGTCCTTTTGGCTACAACATGGAGGAAAGATGTCGTGGTTTGATTGTCATCGACAATTTCTTCCTTGTAATCATGCATTTTGATCGAGGTGCATTCTTCAAGAATAGGGTCGAAACACGCATGCCTCCACCAAACCGGAGATGAATTATGGGAGCGAGTGTCAAGGTTGCCTAAGTCCACTGCTCATAATGTTGTTATAAAGAAGCTCAAGAAGGAGAAGAAGGGATGGAACAAACAAAGTATCTTTTGGAAGCTTCCCTATTTGAAAAAATTGTTGACTCGACACAATTTAGATGTCATGCACATTGAGAAGAATGTCTTGGAGCAATTGAT
Source organism: Mesembryanthemum crystallinum (assembly GCA_030267885.1). Taxonomy (NCBI): domain Eukaryota; kingdom Viridiplantae; phylum Streptophyta; class Magnoliopsida; order Caryophyllales; family Aizoaceae; genus Mesembryanthemum; species Mesembryanthemum crystallinum. Next base: position 6,126 of record BSSO01004398.1, on the reverse strand, counting down.
ACACACTATCATGGATGTCAAGGGACAAACACATGACACTTTAAGTGCAAGAAGAGATATGCACTTGTATTATAACCGTACGAAGTTAAAGCTAATTGAGGATGCAAATGGCAGAATTAGCAAACCGGAAGCAAAATATGTACTAAATAGTGCACAAAAAAAAAAAAGTGTTGTGTGAATGGATACAAGACTTGAAGTTTCTTGATGGGTATGCATCTAACTTGAGTAGTTGTGTTCACCTAGAACGCTTGAAGCTTTCTGGAATGAAGAGCCATGATTGTCATGTATTCATGGAGATATTGATACCGGTTGCTTTTAAAGAGTTGCTTGCGGTCAGTGTTTGGAAGGCGCTCACGGAGCTTAGTCAAACTTTAGAGACTTAAACTCTTAAAGTTGATGACATGGTTCGACTTGAAAACAACATTCCTGAAATTATCTGCAAGTTGGAAAATAAATTTCCCCCTGCATTTTCCTATTCAATGGAGCCTCTGCCTTTTCATTTGCCTTTTCATTTGCCTTATTAGGCGAAAGTTGGTGGCCCCGTTCAATATAGATGGATGTATGGATTCGTGAGGCAACTTTCATTACTTCAACATAATTGTATTGTCTTATAATTATCAAAATATTATAATTCATTTTACAAGGGTTTAGGTTTCACTATCATTTGAAGTTGAAAGTTGGTAGCAAAGCTTGAGTGGAAGGGTCTATATGCAATGCATATCTAGTTGAGGAGATGCCAAACTTCTGCACCAATTACTTTGAGCCTCATATAGACACCAAGGCCAGGGATTTGGGTCGTAATGTGGGAAATATTGTAGATAAGTTAACTGATCCTAATCTTCTCGAACTTTTATGCCATAATGTGGGACGTGCCCCACAAATGGCCGACGGAGATTCTTGGAGAATAAGGAGTATGATCGTGCTCACTTATATGTCCTCTCAAATTGTGAACTCGTACGAGAATATGAGAGGTATAGTTTAGTTATATCCTTATTACTCAATCAATTATCAAAACCTTGGTTTATTTTTGTCTTCAACAATTGAACAGGAGATTTGAGCAAGAAATTTTCCAAGCGAATCCAAACATGGCATCAAATGATATTTAGGCTAAGTTTGAGAAACAATTCCATAAATGGTTCAAAAATCATATAAGATTTGGCAACTAATTTAAAAATCATCATTTCGAACCTTTAAGGAATATGGTTAATAAATTATCTTATGCGTTTTTTTCTACATAGGTATTATGATCGAATATTAGTGATAATGTCGTTTGGGCTCTAGCAATGGGCCCATCAAGACAAGTGAAATCGTGGAGACACTATTATATGAATGGCTTCACTTTCCACACATATGAGTTTGGGAAAAACAAGGCTACCATGAGTTACGGTGTGTGTGTTAGGAGCCATGAAGGAGATGAGTATTTTGGCATCATTTAAGAAGTGATTGAGTTGGTTTACTTTGGGGAGAAAGAGACGTACAAAACAATCTTGTTCAAGTGTGATGATGCACCCGATTAATGGCATGAATGTACATCATCAATATAAACTCGTGGAAATTAATCATACAAAAAATTATCCTAAGAACGAACCTTTTGTATTGGCATATCATGCTCAACAAGTGTACTTTGCACCTTATTCGACCTTGAATAATGATAGAAATCAATGGTGGGCGGTATTGAAAGTGAAGGCAAGATCAAGTTTTGAGGCTCCAATAGACAACTCTTTTTTTCAAGAAGACTTAAACCAAAATCCTCCCTCTTTGTGTGAGCCAACTGAAGAAGGAGACATTGAGCTAGGTATAGAGGAGCATGTGAATAAAGAGATGAAGTGGGAGATACAATAGATGAGGTCAATGATGACGAAAAAGAGGATGGGGGGGGGGGGGGAGAGGAGGAGGAGGAGGATGAGGAGGAAGAAGAAGAAGAAGAAGAAGAAGAAGAAGATGAAGAAGAAGATGAAGATGATGATGATGATGATGATGATGATGATGATGATTTTTATCAATGAAATTATATACCCCCTCCATTTTTTCTTTTATTTGTTGGCTTTGTTTTTAAGTTGTCTTAGTTATGTATTATGCACTTGTTCCTTTCGTTAGTTACATTGTTTATGACATATTCTAATTACATTGTTTGCCTTAATGATTTGAAAAGAAAATTATCTGATAATTTGATGGTAAATTTCTTTAGCTCCCGATGCCTTATGAACGTGGAAGTTCTAATAGTGGTAGTACGGGTAGAGGTGATCGAGGTGGTAGTAGAGGTAGAGGTGATCGAGGTGGTATTGGTATAGATAGATACATGATTCCACCTCTATATGACGATGAGTATGATGATGATGATGATGATGATGATGATGATGATGATGATATGACTTAGGCACTATCACCACAAGCGGAGTTAGACTCCGATATGCCACCAGATTTGCCTGTGGACACCGGCTCCACCCCATCTAAACAAAAAGTAGAGCTTATACCTGGTGAGTACTGGTAATAATTATATCATTGTCTTCTTTCTGAACATTTATTCATTTAGTCATTTTGTGTAATTCTGACAAATAATTTTGTTATTGTATTGATAGGTTCAACAAACAGGATTTGCCTCGTGCAGTGACAACTTCTTTATAGCAACATTACAATGGGGCGTATATGAATTGGTCCAAGGCACCAGATTTTGCAAAATTACTTTGGTTTAGATGCTTTAAGGTACGTCTTCGATGCTGAATCTGAAAACTGAGTTCTGAAACCTGTCCAATTGTTAGTATAACTCTTAGAGAGCATCGGGCTGCCTGTTGCCCAGATGCTCTGGGGGACTCTGTATTTTCATGCAAAGCATATGGAGTATTCTGATCTTAAGTGTCATATAAACATTATTACCAAAACATACACTTTAAGGACATCTCCTGGGTAGTTGGTCTTGCCACCCATGGTTGGTTTCTCAAAATGGTATATAGTGTGTTTTTTAGTTGTTTGATGGTACTGACATATATATTTTTGCTCTGGCATTATATGTCTTGACCCCTATCCATTTGTTCTAACAATTGCCAGTGTGTTGTCTGCTTTCGGCACTTATACTGACTTCCGTCATGAGACTTCCACTTCTTTTAAATTTTAGAAAAACAGCGGAGGAAGATTGAGAGAGAAAGGTTTGTGGTTGACCATGAGACTGTTACTGTACAATGTTGCTAGATCTGTTTTTGCACCTCATGTGCTGCCTCATCACACATGGCAAAACCTAAGAAAAAAGAAAAGGAAAAGATAGAGGAGAAAAGGAGGAATGAAGGAATAGGAACACAATATTTTTATCGAACCAAGCCAGCATACCTTGTAATTTTTAGACTATCCATTTGTAGCTTTGCAGGCTTCTCTTCCTATCAACATTCAATGATTGGTACATGTAATTGATCTTCTTTTTTATGTGTTTTTTCTTTTTCTCTATTCTTTAGTTTATATCCATGTTGATTTGCAAAAATAATAAGAACTCCATTATTCTGTTTTGCCAGGTAGTTACAGTAGAATGAGTCTGGTAATTGGATAGTGTCATACTACTTGAATATTTGATGTCGTATTAGGAAGTACAGTTTTGGCTAAAAGAGATAATTGGTTATTAGCTACTGTTTGCTGTTAAAATGTTGCATTGGTTTGTCATTCTCCCTTTTTGCTCTATTCAAAAGGAAATATGCTGCAGTTTGATGCAAGTTTGTCATCATTTTAGTTTATGGCTTTCTCAATACTTAACATATGCACATAGTATAGTTTTTAGTTTTGATGGATGCATATAGTAAATATACATACTCATAGGAGTTATAGCCACATAGTTTTCGTTTTTGCATTGCAGAAACCACCACCAAGCACTAACCAACTTGACAGGTTAGAATTTGGCCACTGCGACTGTGAGGCAAATGGAGTGGTCCTAATGATTTGCATTTGAAATCAATTTGTGAATTCTGATTTCTATAAGCTTATATCTTCATTCTACTTGCTATATTTTATTTGGCTCACATTCTGATTAGGAACTTAATTGGCAGCAAAAATTCACATGGAAGGCTGAATTTGGAAAGAAAGTTAAGGAAGAGTTCGAAAAAAAAGGTGCACTTAGCCTTAAAAACATGGTTAACAGGGCCAACAAAGTTTTCGATAACGGAACAACTCCTTGGATGTCAGATAAAGTCCGTCAAAATCTGAAATCACAGAGGGCGGCTGAAGAATTCAAAGTGAAATACGAACCAGCCTTATGGAACAAAAAATCTGGTTCAAAGGGCCATTTATCTGCTGCTCATAACCTCGGTTCAATCTCAAGTCTTGTTATTGATCAGCTGCCATTTCAATTTGTTGATAAGCCTGGCTTTGGGAACTTGATGCATCTTTAATGCCATAAATTTCATTTGCCTTCCAGTATAACTATTTCTTGTAATTGCTTTCAATTGTAAGTGAAAGAGAGGGATAAATTGAAAAGTTTGCTTTCATCTTCATGCCAAAGAATTTGTGTCACTGTTGACTGTTGGACATCGATACAAAGACTTAATTATATGTGTCTCACTGCTCACTTCATAGATAATGATTGGAAATAGCACAAAAGAATCTTAAACTTTTGTCCAATCACAAGTCATAAGGGTGATGCTATTGGTAAAGCGGTTGAGGCTTGCTTGGAGTCTTGGTGCTTAGAAGATAAACTTTTCACTGTCATGGTTGATACTGCTAGCTCTAATGATGTAGCATGTGTATATCTGAAGGGTCGGGTTGAAAGAATTAGTGGCATTAGCAATGGTAAGTATCTTCATGTGAGGTGTATTGCTCACATTGTTAATCTTGTTGTATGGAGTGGCCTTGATAAGGAGATTGGATGCATCGATAGGGTTAGGAATGCGGTAAAACATGTTAGAAATTCTCTTGCTAGGCTACAACGGTTCAAAGAGTATTATGAGTGGCTGGGTATTGGGTACAAGTCTTCTTTATCACTTGGTGGTGTGCACTAGGTGGAACTCCACCTACATGATGTTGGATATGGCTTTGAAATTTAAGCGTGTCTTTGATTATGTGAATCTTCCCGCGGGTGATAATGTACCACAAAATGAAAAGCCGCCAACTAACAAAGATTGGAAAAAAGTTGGGATGTTGGTTGTGTTCTTGAAAAGTTTCATCTTTGTTGTAGACACCCCACTTGGTGTCTCTTAAGTTCTCGACCCGCCCGATGACGATAACGATAGTCGCCTTGGAAATGATGAACACCAAAGGTAAGATCTTAACATTGGCTCCTCTCTCATAAATTAGCCTCCCATCTTGTAGTCCTTGCTCTAAACTTTTCAGAACTTCAAATGGATCCTAAATCGGAGTCCCAGATCAAAAGATATGGCCATTTGAAGTTTTCTAGCCCAAAACGGATCAAATATCTGCCTGGAAACCCGCAAAAAGAGAAAATGGACCCAGATCCATAGGTACATACTACATTAGGAAAAAAAAAGCACACTTTGACTTTCAGTTCTCAGCCAATCAGAAGCGCGCCGTACCGTTGACCACGCTCCCCGCCATACCGAGGGCAACGCCGCCAGACTTGCCTCAAGGCCGCCAGACTGGCCTCAAGGCCGCCAGGCCGGTCTCACCCCAGCCAAACAGGTGGGAGCCCCTTTGGGCCGATGCAAGATTTTTGCTTAATCCCAAGTCGGGCGGTGTTAGCACCCAATTTTATTAGGCCCAATGACGAGTTAAATTAAAATCAATACACGCTGATTCGGAATCGGACTAACGACAAATTAAGCCCAAACACAATAGCCCAGACTGCATAGACCGTGTCAAAGCCCGTCGGCCTTCACCTGAGGCGAAGTTTTGTTTTCCTCAGGTGCCAAGGCCGCGTGGCCTTCCTTGTGACAAGGGCGGAGGCCGCGCGACCTTGCCTTCTGTCACAACGGATGCCGCACGGCTTCTGGCCCTGGCCGTGCGGCCTTGCCTTGAGGCCCCGCGGCCAGTCCTTTGTCTCCCCTTTCCTGCGTAAATCTCCCCTATAAATACGACTTTCAGCATTCTTGCAAAACCCAGATCATAATTCTCCAAGAACCCAGTTCGGAACTCCCAAAAAAACCCTCAAGCACCACTTCTAAAACTCCCTCGCCCTAATCTCAAAAAATCCTTCTC
>BSSO01004397.1:0-14616 GCA_030267885.1 Mesembryanthemum crystallinum | reverse complement strand
ACTCCGTCAACCATTAGGTTACAGAAAACGTTAAAGTCAAAGTTCAGGGGTACCACTGGCATTATTGGAAAAGTGTGGACACCACTGGCATTAGGCCAAAGTTCAGGGGTACCACAGAAAATTTCCGTTTTTTTTAAGATAAAAAGAAGTAAATTATAGAATTGAAATAAACATAATGTTATTAATGATCCGAACCCGACCCAATTGAACGGTCTAATTCGAGGCATTAAAAGGGTGAGGCATAAAACGGTCCAATTCACGAAAAAGCGGAGCGTGAGAAGTGACGATGACACGGCTACTGGCGTTGATGGCGATATCTGCGACTCCGGCCACCGCTTGTTGGTGGCGCAGGCGCAGCTGCTTCAACGCTCCTCTGTTCGACTCTCTCTCCTCTTCTCCTTACCGTCGTTACCCCAAATACGACGTCGTCCCATTCTGCTCCCTTTCTCATATCTCCCCCTCTGATAGCCTAACCATCACCATTCCAGACTCTCCTAAACAGGTCTCTCTCTCTCTCTCTCTCTCTCTCTCTCTCGTGCCCACACATTGATTAGTTCTTGGAATTAGGTCAGATAAAATGCCACAATATTGGAAGTAGTTTGAGTTTGGTTAATGGTTATATCAGTTGCTTTGATAGTATATGGGTTTCAATTTTTCTCTCTTTTGGAAAATTTGAGTGATACATTCAAAATTTCACTTCAAACATTTTTGGTGCTGGCAGGGAATTTTGAAGCCTGGGCTGTATCTAGTGGGCACCCCAATTGGTAATCTCGAAGATATCACTTTACGGTATTCATCTCTCAAATTCTCAGTTCTATACTCATTTGTAAACAGTTGTTGATTTTACTGCTTTTGTTTCAGTTTTTAGCTTAATTCCCTTGTTTCTTTAGTTTCCATTTCATTTTAATTTTTCCACATATAANTTTTGTAAAATTGCTTAAATACTCAGGTATTTACAGTTTACGAATACTGTTTCTATGGCTATGCATCTGGGGTTAGTGTGTTCATACTTTGTAGTTTGTAGAAACTACAAACTCAACTTATTGAGGCGTTTCCTTTGTTTTGTTGTAAGAGGTTTACTTTGGTGCACTGCTTTCCCATTGCATTGTAGTTTACTTTCTATGCCTTACTCTTAGCTTCCGCAAGTTGCATAGGATGTCTCGGATAAGCCTTGGAATACCTATGTACTACTATTTAGGTTGCTTTATATGATTATAGGGTGGTCAGTTACTTTGTATTGAACATGACCATCTTTGTTTCATAACTGAGATTTTTGCTCTTCCTTGCTTTTTGATCCTCGGATTTTGATTGTAGTGCATTGCGGGTTTTGAGATCAGCTGATGTGATACTTGCTGAAGATACCAGACACTCGGGAAAGTTGCTTCATTATTATGGAATTAAAACGCCTCTTGTGAGTATATTAGAGCCACTATTATTCAGAATGTTGTTATGGCTTCATACGCATAGTTGCATCGACATATTTGTGATTGCAATCTTTTGATTCCCAGATGAGCTATCACAAGTTTAATGAGGCTCAGAGAGAAACTACAGTTTTAAAACGTTTGCAGCAGGGTGAGATTGTGGCTCTTATTAGTGATGCTGGGATGCCTGGAATAAGTGATCCTGGAACGGAGTTGGTAAGTTGATGCATCCTTATATTTCATATTTTCATTGGTGAACTGTAAGCCGACTATCACATGCTCGAGAAGAATCTCATATCAACATTTACTAAAGCTGTACTCCGCACTTGTTCTTATGGTTGATATTTTGGTGCTCCATTATAACCTTCTTCAAAGTCATCTCAGTTTATTGTACTTTTATCCGTATGGGGTATTTATTTTATAGTAATACATTTCTCATTATTTCTTATACATTTCAGCTGTAGCCTACTTGCAAATACTTCCTATTAACATTTCCTTTGAGACTTTGAGAAAAGCCAGTGGCACCATAAGCCTGTCAGTTATGCTTGCGAAGACCCTGACTTCAGTTTATGTTAATCATGTTACTATCCTGGCCAGAATAGCCTTCTTAACTTATTTATTTCCACCTTTACTGGTCACAAATTTTACGTGATTTTTTGAAGCTTATTATCTGCTGGACTGTTGGTTCACTCACAAGTAGCTTGCTAGTAGTTGGAAATCAAGATTCTGCTTAACTTATGAGTTTTTTAGGGGCAATGGTCCTAGTGTAGCTAATGCCATAAAGTTGTTATGATGAATGGTTAAGTTAAATTTAATATGTTGTTTATTCATAGGCAAAGTTGTGCATTGAAGAAAAAATTACTGTAGTTCCTATCCCTGGACCTTCAGCTTTGGTTGCAGCTCTTTCTGGTTCCGGTTTGCCCACTGATGAGTTCACCTTCGGTAATTTGCTTATCGATAATGGCATCTAGCTGCCATCAGGAGTGTATATCTTTAAGAAAATAAGACTGAAAACAGGTGGACAGTTTTAATTCATTTCTTTTGTTGATCTAGTTGGATTTCTTCCTAAGCACGCTAAAAGTAGAAGAGAAAGGCTCTTGCTTTCTGCCAATCAGATTGAAACGCAGATATTCTTTGTTCCCCCTCACAAGCTTCATCAATATCTCGAAGAAACTTCATCAATTTTCGGTGATTCAAGGTAAGTGTGTACTTAATGGAATTATCAATAACAGGATCTTATGTTGGCGAATAGTAGCACACCCTCAGGATATATCCTTTTAAGGTGACAAACTCTGATGGCTTTTGTGTCAAAAGTTGTTAATCTTGTTATCAATATATTTTGTTGGACATTCATATAATGTAAAACAAATGTCATATATACCTGTGGCTATCCGCTATCCTTCATTCCATGATATGAATATATTTCACTTCTGAGTTCTGATGGTGCTCAAAAGCAAACCTATTTAGCATATTTCTCTATACAAAATCCATCATATCTTCCTTTTAGTTCCCTGTTTAGTTGATACATTTTGTATTAGTTTCTGAAGTAATTTGTTTTGAATTAAGGGGGTTTTGATACCTTGCAATTTGCTACAGAAATGAATTGCATGCCTATTTCAATGTTGAACTCTTGTTTATCAGATGATAGTAGACACCACCAATGTCCTCAATTCCTCCGCCTGTGGTGGGAATTTTCAATTTTATTTTTATTTTTTGAGGGAGGGTGGAATCTGAGATCCACATCTTTTTTCTGCATTCCTGGCACCTACTCAATTCCTTACCTTTGAAAAAAAAATGACAGAACATGAAAAACAAGAGAAGGAAAATGAAATAGAATGTGTTCCGGGTCTGTGATCTTTTACTTTGACAATATCAATAGTTGTGATTTTACACTTTTTAATGTTGCAGGAGATGTGTCATAGCTCGAGAAATAACCAAAATCCATGAAGAGGTATGCTACTATTATGGTCTGATTTCTGTGATGGGTTTTGAAAGGTTTTTGCTTGTAAATCTGATTATCTTGAAAGTTTGCTGGTTGTTATGACACTCTCTAAGTGCATAATGTTAAGTTTTGTTTTGAGTCTTGCTACATTAGAATAAACTGACATTTATGAGTGCCTTTGCAGTTTTGGCGTGGTACCCTGCAAGAAGCAAAGGACGCATTTGCAGCTCGCCAACCAAAGGGAGAAATTACAATGTTAATAGAGGGAAAGGACAAGTGTATTGATGAAGCTCCACAGGATTCCCAGATTGAGGATGAACTCGGAGAGCTTATCACGAAAGGGCATAGTCTGTCTATGGTAATAGTTGTGTTTGGTTCCTTTATCACCCAGGCCATTGCATGTGTATCTTTCAATGAGATGCTTGATGCCTGTTAAATATATACTAAAATATATTACCAAACTATTACGAATCCTTAAATATTCTTTATAGTTGCTTATTATAGGTCTTTTTGCAAACTCTTAATTAAAATTTAGATATAACAGTTAGTTTTGTACAAGCTTACCAAACATCTCTATTAAGGAGAAAGATGTGGCAATTTATTTTGGAATAGAGTTAGATACATATACCTTTCAAAAAGAAATATATATTTTGGAGAGAGTAGAACTTTATGCTTGTGAAGGTTCTAAGAGATGGGTTCGCGATTCTCGGGAGATTTTCGTGTTAGTCCTTTCTCTAGCATTTGGGTACATCTCTTCCCCAGTTTCCTATTGCAAATTTCATTTGGAAGGCAAATATGCCTCTTACGATGTAGGCTTTTTGTGTGGATTCTCGCATTAGGTAGGGTGAGCAATAATGATATATGCTGGAGGAGGAGGCCGGGGTGGTTTTGGCCTGAAATTTGTCTTATTTGTTGGGTGAGTAGTGAGACTGCTGCGCATGTATATCCTTACATGTGATTTTGCTCGTCAAATTTGAGTAAGCCGTTGGGTGTTTCCGGCAAGACATAGGTTTCTCCTTCTACTGTTGTGGAGTTCCTTTAGATGCAGTTTCCGGACCTTTGACCATCTTCTTTCCCATGCTAGTGTGCGGCATATTGAATATCCTGACCCAACCGGTTGACCCAAAGTGCTTCAGGTTTGACCTGTATTTTGTCGGTGAGTTTCAGGTTTTGGGTTGTAATTATTTGTTCAAAACACAAAAATGTCGAGTAGATTTTAGGTTGGGTTTGGCTTGGACCAATTTTTCTCAGCCCCGGCATATACACATACATTGGCTTGGCCATGAGAAATCCAAGTAACAGGGAAGAAGTAATACTTGTTTAGATCCTTCTCCTTCTGGGTCCCTATAGTTGCATGGAATGCGGTTCGGTCCGGGTCATGGGACGGGAACGGGGACGAAATTCGCAACTTTTATGAATTGGGAACGTCAGGGGTAGGATTAACTGGGACGATAGGGAACATGGTACGCTAGGGTTTATTATACTTAAAGGTTATTACTAGGAAGGTTTTCACTTGAATGTTAACTAATATAGTGCCAATCATAGTTAAAACATGATAATCCTCCATTAAAGTTAATGTGTAATGAAGATATATGTCTTCAGGGATGTATCTTCTCTCATCTGAAGTCCACAAGTGGGAACGCCAACACCAGTGAATCGGGTTGAGTTCCCGAGTGATCCGGTTCGCTCATGACCCACGTTCCGGGACGATTGACTCCGGAACGTGGAACGGTATACCATCCCACGTTCCCTACAACTATGCGGCCTAGGGGCCAGACCTGTTAGGGGTCAGGGTTGGAAGATGATATATTTGGTGGTTGCGTGAAGAAAAGAAAATATTTGTAATTCCAACTAGGTGAATGTGATTATTCAAATAATGTAGCAAGCCTCCTTGAAAAGAATCGCACTCTAAGAAAGTGTCCCTATATTCTTTTTACTCTGCTGATAATGCCTCATGTGGTATTTGATTGATGAAGAAAAAGCTTGTAATAGGTGAATGCCCTTTCATGTATCTAACTTAAAATCTAGTCCTCCCACGCATCCTTTGCCATTTACATATCCTTTGTTTGCTATCTTGCTGTTTAGCTGTGGGAAGTCATTTTGGTGATTGGAGTAAGTGGTTAGTGTTATTTGACAGGGAATATAAGAGTTTCAATACATATACAGGCTCTAATAGTGGGTCCTCATGTTGCGGTATATCTCAGAAACAGTACAGAGTGGCCTCTTTTCTCAGCTCCTTTTACCAAAGTCTCTTCTCTATGTTGGACTTTAGATGTATGTGTAATGCTATTAAATCTTTGCTAATAGGGACAATATTTTTGTAGGCTGTCAAACTGGTAGCTGAAGGGACATCAAGGAAAAAGAAGGATATCTATTCACTCGCTTTGAAAAAATTTGGGAAGCAGCTTGAGGAAGAAGAGGAATGAAATTTGCAGTCATGGTACGACACTAGCTTTATATTTACCAACTTGATCATTCTTATATCCACTTGCTTGTATCTTGAATTCTTGACTTGCTTCTAGGTGTTGCTAAGTGCAGGAAAAGGAGCTTGAATCATAATTTCTCTTAACCATTAGCTCCAAGCTTTCAGGAGCTAGGGCTTCATCATCTAGAGGTATGAATCGAATTATTCTCTTGTAATTGTTTCCTTTGCTTTCCTGTATATGTAACTGGTAACCTACCAAAAAAAAATCTGAAAACATTTGTAGAGTGATGATTTGATGAATACAGCTTCTTCCCATTTCATGTGACATTCTCACTATTGCACAATGCACATACATCTAGGATTTCATTTACAATTAAAACCACAGTAACTTTCAAAATGAGATATCCTAAATTGCCTTTCAACCAACTCTAAATGTATTTACATATATTAAAAAACTTAGCTTTGTTCTTTTACCATTTGTCATATAATCCTTTTTTCTTCTTTTACTACATTTGTCATATATTCTGGGACATCCCAAAGTGCAAATGGTATTATATAAATGGATGAAGTATTATTATTTTTATCTATTCATCTACTATTTTTATTTTGTTTTCTACTGTTATTTTTTTGGGTATTTGAGCATCTGCTTCATTTGGATTTGTGTTATGATCTTGTGACGGACTTCGAGTTGACTGACACTGTTGTGGGCTGAGCCACCATAGCCAACAACCTATTATGTAAATACCTATTTGGTTGGTTTAAACAAAGTTATATTGGTTGGAGGCATGGATCTACAAGTCGCAAGTCTTTCAATCAAACCTCAAAAATAAAATTAAAAAAAGAAAGAAAGAAAGATATAGAAAAGGAAAAGAAAAAGTCGGATGTCTGTTCTATGACTTGTGTCAATTAAGGTTGTGTCTAGATTTGTTATATGACTCATAGTTTGGATTAGCATTGTCTCTAAATTTCTTGTAATATGGACCATTTTGGTGTGTACCCCCATAGAAGAAGAGTTTGAGAAGAGACTTTGCATGCAGTGATTTGACAGATAGACATAACTGTTGATTCACTTGTGCTCTTTGAAATTTTGATACTGTTCATAATTGACTCGATTTGCCAACCTGTCCTCTATTTCAAAAAAAAATAAAAAATAAAAGGCACAGTTGAATAAGACAAAGGCATGCTAGACTTAGCAAACACATGGTCCTTTTGAGTGGAAGGGCGAGTAGGTGATTGCTGATGCTGTAACCAACCATTGTTTTTCACTTAAGGACCTGGTTTCCTAGATGCAAGTACCAATACCGTCTTTCTTTATAAAATCTACATTGCCTTGTAAAGGCTCTGCTCCTGTGCTCCATGACTGCCAGAATAGAACAAATTGGTAAGGAGATGGTATAACTACAAGAAAGGAGGAATGTGATTATCGTAACCTTTGTGAAAGATTTGAGTCTTTTTTCTTCAGCTGACTGAGCTTGAAGTATCAAGTATGAGGCCAAATAATAGGCACTCAGATATGAAAAATGTTATAAGGTGGTTATAAGTTGGCACAGTAAGTGCAGTTTAAATCGGGCAATGGAAGTACTCCCATCTTTGTAGAGATTTTTAATCAGTGACATTGGTTTGATAGAAATATGTTTTCTCTTGATCTGTAAGGTTGGTTACAATTATTATTACCATGTCTTTAGCATTATGCACTAGCAGACAAGCAAGGTGGAGCTATAGTGCATGAATGAAAGTGCGGTGGGCAATTGATTTTTTGGAAGGAAGAGGAAACAGGTTACAGATAAACCTGTAAAAAAGTCAAAAACTTTGGATGAAGGTGTTGAAAGGAGTTGCATAAGATGGGGTTGATGATCTTTTATTCTCCATAACTCCAGAGAGGATTCATATTATAATCAGATTTGTGTGTATGTTGACGATGTTTATGGTGATTACATGGTTTACTCTCAACTGAGGTGACATATACTTTGTAAGTGCGCACTTTAAGTACTTATAGTGAGCTCTACTATCTCTTGTATCCACCATGAATACTACAAGAGTATGTCTTATGTGGCATAAGATTCAGAGTATCCTTGAAGCTTCTCTCTCAAAGTGTTGGATAAGTTTCCATCAACATATTCCAGTCTAGGGAGTAGGGTTTGTTACTTGAGCATCTATTTTGGACATTCGTGCTTAGTTATTTTTTCGAATAGGGAAAATTTCAGTCCGATGACTTGGGGTATAGCGATATTTCACTTAGGTGACTCGATGTTTACATAATATCTATGAGGTGACCTCCTTTTCAAAGTTTGGCGCAAATCATTTTTCCGGTCGTCGAGCTGTTAAAAGTCTATTTGTCCCCCCCCCCTTTTTTTTTTTTTTTTTTGTGTTTTAGCTGGAGTTAAGCAATACAAACCTACAAAAAAAAGGAAAAATAAATTAAACATACAAAAGCAGCAACACAAAAGGGCCTAAAAAATAAGTGACATTTTTAGCTTCAGAAAATAGGAGGGTATATTAAATTTGTCATTTTTTCCTTTTTAAATCCCTTGATAAATATAGTTAAAGTTGAAAGGGTAAAATGGTCATAAAAAATTGAAGTTTTACTTATTATATTGAAATGTCTTGTCCACGTCAGCTTCCGACGACCGGAACTATGCCGGAGGTCACCTAAATGATAATAGTTTGAAAAGGAGGTCACCTCATAGATATTATGTAAACCTCGAGCCACCTAAGTGAAATATCGCTATACCCCAGGTCACCGGACTGAAATTTTCCCTTTTGAAAAGGAACTTCTCCTGGTGATTATGCTATATTTGAGAAGTAAGCATAGCTATTTTGTATGCTCAATGCTTGAAGTTGAATTAGACATTTTGGTTATGCTTATCATGACATTGATTGAAGTTAGTGTCAAGCACACCCTAGTTTGAGGAGCTACTTTATGTCAAATTTGTTATTTGTTCAGTCAGGTCCCTGTTTGGCTTGATCTTGACTCTTTTGCCTCACGTGGCTTGTTTGCGTTGGCCATTATAAACTGCAATCACTGTCAAAACAATGATGTCAAGACAAAACTGGAATATTGTGGACATGCTGCGCGGTAGGGCTGTGTTTGAGTGCAAGTATTAAGGGTTGTACAATGTGCGCTGTATTGGGTCACTGATCAACCAAGGCTTATACAGCACTAATTTACATGGAGTTGATAAACGCTATGGGTTGTACTGAGCTTTTTGTCATAATTTGAGTCCTGAACTTTTTCCGAAGATTAGCATTCTCATCGCTTTGTAGAAGAGGAAGTGTAGGAGACAAGAGGAAGTGAAATGCAGTGACAACAATGGCTAAAATGGCAAAGGGATTTTTTGCTTTCTTCTTTCGATGTAGTTCCTTTAATTTAGGAGACTAGGTTGAAAACAAAATTAATGTAGGTAATACAACTCCTCTATACCAAAACCATAGCAAGCCAATTGTTGCAAATTCAGAAGCTGATGGAGGTAATACTTCTATCCAGCTTCTCTCAATGTTTCTGTTCTAAAGCACTGGCAAGTTCATTTCTATAGCATGCCTAGCTATGTCCTTTTAGTATTGACTTGTTTTAGTTATTGGGTTTTGACTTTTGACCAACTACAAAGTCCAGAATATGCTTTCAAGCCTTTCTGCACACTTTTAACCTGGCATAGGGGCGAAATTAAGTTTCTTTCTTCAATTTGGTTAAAGCAAGGACCAAATTAATTTTAGGTGATCTCTGTAGAGAGAGAATTTTTGGTAATTTTGTTAGTTTGTAAAATTTCAGCTGTGTGATTGGCTGCAGGCTGACATACCCTGTTAGCAGATGTTATTTAGAGAACAGAGTTGGGTACACCGTACACATGTCTATAAGGATATTTGAAAAGGTTTGAACTGTCACATTGGTAGATACAGTAATGCCTATTAGAAACCTACCAACACAAGATTTTAAAACAATATTAGCATTCTATAAAGGGGCAAGGGGAAGGCTTAGATTTATGTCTTTTATTTATCGAGGATGCTTATACTTATACTCTTGAGTTTGAAAAAATTGGACCTCCATGTTTGAAAGTTAAAAGGTTCGTGGATGGGTAATTGGTTCCCGTATATGTACTAATATAATTGCCTTCTTTTGTTATAATTTGTGAATACGAGTTCAGCTAACTTTGCAACTTGATGATATCCGTATGATGTTCTTTGAAAGGGTGCCACTTTGTGTTTTAATTTCTCTCAAACTATACTGTTACTTTGACAGTCGATTTTTCATCTTGAAAATATATCGTGTCCTAGAATGAATTTCAAATTTTTCAATGGTTTGGGTTTTAGGTGAAACACTGAAACTCAAGTGGCGGATAGCCAGAACTGCAAACTAGTACTTTAAGAAAGGTAAGTGCAAAATTCTTTTGGGATGTTCTGAACTAGTTACACGTTGAAGTAGAGAAATAAGTGTGTATTTAGACAAAGCCAATGTTTACATTCCTTTGTCTTTAATTGCGCTTAATTTTGGCACACTGCTAGAAGTGAAGATCCGCAAAACTGGAGTTTGTGTAGTAGACCATTCACGCCCTAATAGTCCTGCTATGTTGAATTCTTGGCTCTCATTGGCTATTTTAAGAAGTGAAAGAATTTCAGAGTCCCTATTGCCATGCTGGGCTTTGATATCTAATTTAAATTTAGGGCCAACTTCGTTTTGTCTGATCGTACTTGAGTTCTACCTTGGTTAAAAGGATGGCTAATGTGAGTCTTAGCTTCAAACATAGTAAATTTGTGTACTTTTCTTAAATATCAATTTCATGTCAAAGTTTGTTTCCATATGATCTTAGTCATCTTACAGTACAATTGACATCGAAATCTTGTTTGTTTCACTTATCTTGTGCCCTAGTTGCATTCATCTATCCTGATGGTTGCTTGTTTACACTTATCTGCTACAGAACCATATCTGTCATCAGTCACTTGTTTGTAATCGAGTACATAAATATGGATTGGATTTGAACTAAATTATAGAAGTCCACGAATGTTGGAAACCTTCAGATACTTTTACATGGTACATAATTCCAGACAAGATTGCTTTCCTGAAGTGCTAACTAATACTTTGCTTCTTATCTGGCGCAGTAAAGGAGCTGCGAAAGCTGGCGCTCGTAACTGGATCGTTGAAACCGAGAATTATTTCGTGGGGGAAACTAGTGTTACGTGTCGCGAGGATATTGCTGCAGATGCAAACTCAAAATCCTGGTTGGTGGGGAGATTTCATGGGTGATTGTTTCTTGAAGATATCGCTCCAGACCCGCCTATGAGAACAGAATTGTCTCTGTCGCCTTCATTTCACATGTTTGTGGTCCACCAAAGAAAATTTAGACACCACTGATGTTGAATATATGGCAGTATTAGAGATTGTAAATGTTGATATTAGTCTATGAATTGATGCTAATTTTTACGTTTACACGACATATGGCCCATGTATTAAAAATTGAAGATTGAAGACTGAATTTCAGATAATGACATACTAATTACATTGAATATTTTGTTTATGGCTTAGCGTTTATGGGTAATGTGATATTTTTAGGGGCAGTCAGTTTTTCCAGGTTGCAGTTGCCCAGATGGGCCCTTTGGTTGAATCGTACCCTTTTTGATACTTGACGACTAGAGTTTCACAGTTTGATTTTGTTCCCACAATCTTGGGATGTTATGATTGGTTTTGAGTTCATCATCATTGCTTTATTTTTCTGGAATTTTACAGCTAAAACTAATAAAGTGAGAACCGTTACCTACTGAAGTCTTGTTCGTTTGATCGTGTAACTGGCAAACTATCATCAATTAGGGAAGTTCAACAATAATTAGAAAATACTCACCATGAAGTTTAGCAAAACCTATAAAACTAGCAATGTTCAACAACCATTGTGTATAAAACCAACCAAGTTCAACACTAATCAACAAATCTCAACATAACTTATACTCCTATCTAGCATCTCTGATTCCAAACTGAAAAAAAACATGGTCTAAGAATGTTTAATTGAACCATAAAAAACCTTTTTTGCGGTGATATTTGAGCTCAAACAGTTTAATCTTAGTAATGTGTTTAGTTAGTAATATCGTCTTCCTCTCCCTCTCCCTCTCCCAGAAATTCCAACTCCATTTTTGTTTTTTGTTTTTTTTTGGGAAAAATTGTGTCAAACAACTAAATGTGATAGTTAAGTCCTAGTTTCTGCATATTTTCTGTTTAATTTTTTGCTGTTAAAAATTTGTATAATTTATGAATATCTAGTCTAGATTATAAGAAGCTATAGACTTTATGAGATATTTTATACTAGACAGTTCTTTAAATGTTTTGAAAAAAGAAAACCAATAAATTTAAGGAAAAAATTTATTTTGGCTACCTGATATTAGGCCTAATTGCAATTTGGGTACCTGCCTTTTCAATATTCTCATTTTAGGTACCTGAAATTTTAAAAACTATATCATTTTGGGTCATTTCACTAACGGTGTTAACAATTGTGTTAAGATACTGACATGTCATCAATCAAAAAATATTCTAAAAATTCCCAAAATGTTGTACAAAATTCAAAATAACTTAAAATAAATATTTCATAACTTTTGAATTTTTTTTGGTAATTTTTAGAAATCTTTTAAGAATATTTTGCTTACTAACACGTCAGCATTTTAACGGAATTTTTGACATCGTTACTGAAATGACCCAAAATGAGACCATTTTTTAAATTTCAGGTACCCAAAATGAGAATATTGAAAAGACAGGTACCCAAATTGAAATTATGCCTAACGTCAGGTACCCAAAATGAAATTTTTCCTAAATTTAATTGACTAGGTCAATATATAGTGAGATATTTATTGTTCTTACCAAACAGTCTTAAGTTCTGTTAACCGCCTCTTCCTCTCTTCATTGAAAAACTCTAACTCCATTTTTGAGTTCTAGGGGGCTGCCATCAGCGGTTTAACGTTGATGGTAAACCCAAATTTCTATATTCTATTCTGTCTCTTCAGTTTTTCTAGTTCATTGTTGTTGAAAACATCAGTCTCTACTTTTGTGAGAGTTAGTTTGTCCCATTCGTTGGGTTTGGTTACTCTCTATTTATGAGAGTATTGCTAGTTTTAAGTTTGTTCTTTCATTTGGTGTTACGGTGGATCTTTCTCTTCAAGAAGTGGTCTACAATAAGATCTGAACATTCATCAAAATCAAAATTATAGTAAGGTCTTCCGCGAAAAGGCTATAATATGGAAAACAGCTATATGAAAAAGAAGCCACTCGGAATCGTTACCTCTCAAGTACTAGATAACTTTTCAATTCGAATGTAGTATTTGATAATTTAGATTTCTATGTTATTGAATTTGATCTTATCCTTAGATGCCATATGACTTTTCATTAATGCAAATTCTATTTTCTCATCAAAAAAAAAATTAAAATAAAAATAATTCTAAGTTCGATTCGGAAAATATAATAATAATGGAAAATAATAGTAGTGGCAGTTTTGTTTTCTTTCTGTTGAAGAAAGATGAGATTATTGTAGTAATAGTCGAAGGTAATCAAATTGTGATCAATGACTTTTTTTGTTTAATCTGTCGGTCATTGTTTTTTCTTGCTGATCATGCAATCATGGCTATATAATTAAGCTGTGCCGTGTTTGGCAAAACTGGAAGATTATTCTCCTGGTCTTCAATTCAACTAGAATTGGATAATTTCAAATTTAAAAAAATTTCTGCAGTTCCTCTTTATTTATGTTAGTTTAATTTGTTACCTTTTTTTGTTGTTTATCAATTGCAATTTGCAACCACCAAAAAAAGGTAGCTAAAACTAAAACGAATCAGCCGTTGGTTACTGCTATTGTCCAAATACATGATTTTGTAAAATTGTTTAATCCCCCTTTTTAAATTAATTAAATAAATATACCCATTATTATTATTATTAAGATTAGAAGAGAAGATTTGTGAAACGGCAACAAAAGCTAAGGTTGGCTACAGTAATGATAACGTGTCGATTTTGTGTTTGTTGGGTTCTAACCACCACATATTAATATTAATATTAATAAAAATTAGTTTAGTTAAACATTGTAATATAGACTTGATCTGATTGTCTAGATTACAAGTAATGTTCAAAATGTGTTAAGTATTTTTTAAATCACATGTTTTCTGTTGGTACCATTTCAGCAATTAAATTATTTTTTTTTTTGTTAGTTGATTTGGCTTCATTCTCGGCGGCTACTTCTAAAAGATGGAGGATGACGACCACATCATTAATTCGTAAAAATGTAATTTGTATATTCTCAAAAAAAAAAAAAAAAAAGAAAAAAGAAAATGAAATAAACAAAGAAGAAGAACAATTACTTTTTCTTTTTGGTTTGGAGCAGTTGGAGTTTTAGAAGAAATCTTGATTATGGCCTAATTTCAGATTTTGGTATGTCCATACTCAATTGACTTTATAATAAATTCTTCATTTTTCTATGCGACGGTGAAAGTGTAATTTAAAATCAGTTTGATATGGCTTTTGCTAACTTTGACTTCTCTAGAGATTAAATTTCTTTGTTTTTCGTTTATTTTTCAACAATTAGACAATCTTGTTTAATTCATAAAAGCACGCTTAGCATGAAATGGGGGGAGCACCTTTCAATCACACGAAAATACAAGATAAATATATATATAGAGAGAGAAAGTC
The DNA here is from genome assembly GCA_030267885.1 of Mesembryanthemum crystallinum. Lineage (NCBI taxonomy): Eukaryota > Viridiplantae > Streptophyta > Magnoliopsida > Caryophyllales > Aizoaceae > Mesembryanthemum > Mesembryanthemum crystallinum. Next base: position 187 of record BSSO01004397.1, on the reverse strand, counting down.
AAGTTCCAGTGCGAACTAAACTTATATGCGAACTACTAAATTCATCATCACAACGTGCATATTTATCACTCGTAGCATAAATATTCATCACTCATAACATGCATATTCATCACATTTTCAGAATTATGTAGATTCATCACCCGTAAAATGTATATTCATCACTTTTCGAAATTCATCACTTTTCGAA
>BSSO01004396.1:0-14616 GCA_030267885.1 Mesembryanthemum crystallinum | reverse complement strand
AATATACATCCAAAAATTAAAAAAAGTACATATTATGAAAATACTTTTCGATACGAATCCAACCAATATTTTTTTATATTGTGAATCAAAGTAAATTTTTCACAATTTAATAGTCAAGCTTGGACACGAAAATCTAAAACGTCATATAAAAAAAAACGGAGGGAGTATAATTTACAAATTTTGACCACCAATTTGCAAAAAAAGTATAAAAATATACATATTAAAAATATAATTTTTAAATTCATCTTAAATAGTAGGTATAATTTATTATCTTTTTTTATAAGCTTTGAGATTTATATAATTGCAACTATTTATAGAATTATAGTCAAAGTGCTATCTTGATTGCGCAAATCAAAGCATAAACATTGAGGCTTTCTTCTCTTCAACTTATTTTTGTTGATATTTGGCAGAGAGCGACTTTGTTGATTTTTTATTGATTTTTATTACTTTTTACTGTTTTTACTGATTTTTGTTGAAATAAAAAAATAATAAGTTAAAGAGAACAAAGCCTATTTAGGATACAACTAACAAACCCTTATTAATGAAAGTCATTGAGATACAAAAACTTTTGATATAAAATGAGACTTATTTCTCAATCACAATCCCTCTTTCCTGAAAAATAAAGGCGAATCAATTGAACACCTTTTGATATATATATATATATATATAGATTTTAAAATTATTTTCCATTTATTTTTGTGAGTTAGTAAAGGAATATTATGGAAAAGTTAGGGGTTTTTTGGTTTTGAAAACTAAATATAAGACCAAAAAAAGAAAAAAAATAGGATTTTTAAAAGCTAAATTTACGGATGGAGTATTCAATAACGAAACCATGAAACAATATTCATATTAACAAAAAAAAAAAAAAATCTCACTAAAAACAATAGTATAATGTTATTAATAATAATACAATACTTTAATTACTATGGCATACATACGCACATCAGTTTTTATATACCGAAACAAAACGTGTTGTCATATTTCAAAACCGTATCGCTAGTGAAATGTGTTCGTAGTATTTCAAAACAAAACTGTCTTGGTTATAATCCAAGAACGCTCAGCTAGTGAAACGAGTTCGGAGTGTCCAAAGCGAAATGTCTTGGTCATATCCCAAGAACGCTCCGCTATGGTGTTTACCATTGAATGGCGTGCAAAGTCCTTTGATCATTGTGGCATACATACGCACATCTAGTTGAAACCCCATGCGACCACCCCGTTGATGATCCTGTGCTAGAACAAATCTACACCACCGGAGTGGAATCTATTATTCTCGCACAAGTCATCTGTAAGAGTGTTGTGAGTAACAACAACCGGTAAACCACTAGCTTTCATCTCCGAGAAGAGTTCGAGGGCTTGAGGAGGCAACAACTTGCCTTCAGAAATGCTCTCGATGATCATGGTATAACTAATAACATCAACAACACCACCGCATGTTCCTGGATTCGAGTAAAATCTGGAGCCAAATTGGAAGAAAAAGATAGAAATTAAGACAACAAGAAACACAAAGATCGAAATTGAAATTGGAATGGGAAAGAATGAAATTAATGAGGAGGGAGATGGAGAAATTACCAGCCTAACGAGGATGAAGATAAACTGTTTCAGATGTAGAATTAGAACCAGGTTTACTCATAACGTCATCCTGTCTCTTTCTCTCTCCTTGAAACAAACGACAATATCTGATTTCTGAAGATATTGGCTTCTGCAAGATTTTTGTGGTCTACTTATAAGTTAAAAAGTACTAGTATAACTGATGAAGCGGATTATCCGAGGCGGCGAGGGAGCTGACGAATTAGGGTTGCAATATGGACTTGTTTTTGCTCGGGCTGGGGCGGGCCAGCTCTTGTGTTTGGTGGGCTGCATGAGTACCCAAGATTGGGCCAGTAGATGGATCGTATTGTCATAATAAATGTGGGCTTCATGAGTAATTCAAGACTAAGTTATACTCCGTTCGTTTTCAAATGAAGGTTACGCTTGTAATTCCGCAACTCATATGTTCATTTGAGAACGGAGGGAGTAATTGATAAGATTTACTACTTTATAATAATTCAAAAAAAAAAAAAAGAAAATTTATCATAATGAGGAATCAATAATTGCAAACATAAAACTATCGATAAAAATATGAGTAATTTGCATTTATAATACTCTATTATTTTTATTGATAATACTATGTTTTCATTTATTGATTCCTAATTAATATGTTTTTTATTTATTATAAATTATTATTAACAGAAAAAAAAAACTGTATAATTGTATAAGTGGAACTTGTATTGTAGTTATTTATGAGAAATTGCAATTTTTTTTAATGGCAATATACTAGAGAACAAGAGAAGTATAAAAAGCAATATGTAGGATAATTGTCAACCGTCAAGGCAACATCATGTTTCATTACCATTTGTTTATCATAAAAGAACCTGTGTGCACCTGGTGTTACAATATACTAATGACACACGTGGAATCAGTATGTTGACATGGTTGTCATTATTCATTTATTTGTATATGACTTTAATACTAGTATTTTGTGCACATATACTATATACTCGTATTTTCTTATTTGATTTAAGGCTTTTTTTGTGAGTTGTTGCAATATAGCTATTCTAATCTGTTGTCCCTTTTAGATTTCTCTATAAATGAAAGAATAATGAAAATCTTCTTTCTATCTTGTCTTCAATAACCCCTCATCAATCCAAGTATTTGTGTCAATTGAATCGAAACTTTCGACTACAGACCAAAAATAATGTCACAATAACTTTAATTTTGTTTCCTCTTCTCCGATCCTCGTCAAATATGTGGTGACTTGGTAGAAAATGGGGGAAATTAAACAGGAGGATGGGATGGATAAAGTAATGAACCCAATAAAATCATGCAACTTATTTTACGTTCTCATAAATTTCCTAGACATATTGAAGCTAAATGCCAAACACAACAAATAAAGAATATATAGCTTCAATTTACATTTATACTGTTGAGAAATAATAGCTCTTCTTCTAGTTGACTAAAGCCATCCAAAGCAAAGAATCCATTTTGCTGCTCAAATACTGGTCGTTGTGTTTGTGCTTGCTTTTCTTGCAAATTTTCATAGGAAAAACTTTCTGGTTCCATGGGAAAATGTGGCTCAACGATTATATTGTGATTTTTGCCTTCAGTTCTTTCCTTCTCGTCAATTGGCTTGTGTGTGACAGGGTCCAAGCCTATAAGTTTGAGTTTCTTCTTTATCCTTGTGTTCCAATGATTCTTGATTTCATTGTCTGTCCGACCTGGGAGATGTGATGCAATTTTCGACCACCTATAACAGGTTTATGTCAGCAAACTAATTATCAAATTTTATGCGAATAACTACAGTATATAGTTCTCACATCATATCATAATTATTGGAACTTGAGCGAATTTCTCACTTCACTAAGCTTTAATTTTCTTAAAAGTGTTCTGGATTACCAATGAGATGATTGACCTACTGATAAATAAGTTATAACTTAGAGTATATATTACCCTACAATAAATATCTGGTTACTATGTATCTCATGAAGATATTTGACTTTGAAATAGGACAAGTTGAGAAAGTTTGATGTACCTTTGGAAAAAAAAAAGAATGAANAAAAAAAGTGTTGAAAGAGTAATACTTTTTCCCTAACAAATGTAGAAAAACCATAATGATTAATTACGAGCTCAGTAGCTCAAAAGATGTTTATCCTGGTAAATAATAGTTTACGAACTAAGTTAGGAATTTAAGTTTCCATGAAGACATTAGATAAGAACGGATTGAGAGTTAAAATGGAGGACATATAGATTCTTGTATTTTATTGACCAAGCAAAAGTCACCCCTATAGATGAAAATGTCACCCGTAAAGATAAAAATCAGTCATCCATTTAAACCTAACAATCTTTCCTTAGAAGTGTGGGTCCATACAGTAGACTAAGTCCATATAAAACTAACTCAAGATAATAATTACCTGTTACCAAGGAGGGAATGGAGTTGAATAATGTAGTGTTCCTCCGACTCAGTAAAAGCTCCGCGCTTAAGGCCTGGCTGAAGGTAATTGATCCATCTTAAGCGACAGCTCTTCCCACATCTTAGCAAACCTGCAAGCTTGGGAACAGTTCGCCAACATTGGATGCCATTATTGAGAAGGAAGTTCATAAGCTTGTGATCTTCCTCAATGCTCCATGGTCCTCTCTTCAATCCAACCTTGTCGCAGCACGGTTGCCTTCCCATACTTGTTAGCATCAAACTATACTCCTTTTTTCTAAGTTGTATTACTCAATCACAAGGAGATTAACAATGTGTAGTATATATATATATGTGTAGAAATACTTAAAAGTTGAAGCTTAAATACCAAGCAAAGATGCTGCCAGGTAACTAAAACATTAAAAAGAGGAAAAACAAAAGTATGCTGTAGCTCAAGGGGGGAGAAAAATGATTGGGTTTGATCATTGGGTATATAATTATTTGTAAATATATATCCATACAAAAGCATGATTAAGTCCCTTTGGCCTCTTTCTTGTTCAAACAATGAAGAGAGTCCTGTTTTGGACTAATAATATGCATAAAAGAATTATACCAAATGTGTTAATATAATTCACAACAACTACTGCTTGGTTTGTGTACTAAAGTTGAAGTTGAACCCACCACCATTGATATATCTTTAAATTGCTTGGGGTGACTTTTGCAAAAAAAAACAATGAAGATCATTGATTAGGATTCCTTTCAAGGCTGGCTGTGTTGTCTTGGAGGCAAGGGGAAGGGAACTACTGCAAAAACAAGCCTTTAAATCCATTGATAACAGGCAACAGGCAACAGCAACAGCAACATCACATATTTATTACTCAACAGTAATAGTCTATTGCAACATTACATATATAGTTTTTCATATTCTAGCATAAGAAATAAAATTCTAGCTATAATAACTGCAAATTTGATCAACTGATCCATTATTAACTTCATTTGGTTAGACCGTTAAATCTGTCATAATGGTAACAGATAAGGAACTTACGGTCTGAACCCGATTGACCAGGTTGTTATAGGGGCAAACTAGCTCTTTAAATGGGTTGAAAGTTTGAATAACGTTTGATATCATGATGGAAAGATGGACTAACAATCCATCATTTACAGTTGTGTTTGTTTGTATTTTTTCTTTTCCTTTTTTTTTTCCGTTGAGGATAATTGTTAAACAAATGTTCTGATATATTTTCACCAAAGAGGTTGATAACTTATATTCGCTCTTGATATTGACATACCTTATTACTATATTTAATGCTGTTATATGTGTATAGTGACAACGGAAACACATCACAAGAAGGGTGCAACCATTAGGGGTGAAACTTATTCGCATAAAGTTTAAAGTTCAAACCAATCCAAACCGAATTAGTGGTTCGTATCGGACTTTTTGTAATTTGGATTGGATTCGAACTCAAAAGATAGAAAATTTGGACTTTGGATTTGGACTTGACCTGGATTTGGACTTGACCCTTTGCAATTCAAAGTCCAAAGTACAAACCGAATTTTATATATATATATACACACACACACACTAAGTTTTTCTACTTAGGTTGTCATATCACTAAATATCACAACCCGACAAATCTAATAAAATAAATAAAGCCCAACCCAACTTGGAGATGTTGCTTTTGCAATTTGGAGTGTGTTAGAAGATTTGAATGAAGACTTTCGTTTGATGCAAAGATTTGAACAAGTACTTTGTGAAATATTTAAGGATTGTAATATTTTGGGACAACTTTTTGTATTTTCCATTGTAGATTTAACAATGATGTAATGTATTATGGTTGAATAGGTTTCTGCCATTAGATATGGTTGATTGTAAATGCGCTAAATGTGTAGGATTTTGTTTTTTAGAATAATTGAGCACGGTAAAAACTTTGGACTATTCGGATCGAATTGGATTTGAAAAAATAATTCGGATTGGATTTGGATTTAAAAGTTCGAGTCCAAATTTAATTCGGATTGCATTTGGATTCAAATTCACAAATCCAAACTATTTCTGATTGAATTTGGATTTGGCAATAATCCAAACCGAAATCCAAACTTTTACCCCTAGCAACCATAGTCATTTAAAGATTTATGTCTGTTGCGATAATTGGGTCCGTGGTGAATGCGGGTGTGGATGAGGCATCCTCCACGCATAGTCCGCCCATTAGGCCTGACAATGTCTGACCCAACCCGATAACCCGACCTGAAGTTAAAGAGAGAAATCCGAACTCAACCCCACTCGATCCGAGGTTGATCCGAACTCAACCTGTTTTTAGATTTTGGTATAAAAAGTGATTTTCCATCATTTTTGACATTTTGACCAATAACATCAAATTAACCTGACATTCAACTCGAACCCGACCTGTTGACATGAATTGCCAGGCCTGCCGCCCATTGCCATCCCCAAATGCAAGCACTTTCAACTTTAAACTATATCCATAATTCAATCTCCTGAGCTTCCAAATGGGGATCCATTATGGGTTGGGCTTCCAATCTCCAACACTTGACAGAGAACATGTTTAAGCTTGAAACTTGTAACTAACCACAACAAGAACCCAGCCCACAAAGCTTCTCCCACATAGGCCACATTCTACCTGGGCATCCAAGCTTCAAACTGTAGAGAGAGAAAGCAGAAACGCAGAGACTAGGAGAGAGAAAGGAAACTTAACTGTGTTCATCGCATAATCAAATTAACCAAAATGCGCAGCTTAGCAGCTCAGCTCTACACTGTAAGTGTTCCTCATCAATCCCTCTTTCTTAAATAATACTCCAATTGTTACCAAGTTTCAATCTTTTTTCATTTTTCTTTCTTCAATCTCATATCCGATTTTTCTACTTTCTTTTGAAGTATTTTTGCAGAATTAAACCTGGAAATGTCCAACCCCGCAACAATGCCTCACTTTTCACACCAAAAGGTGACAAATTATTGGTTGATTATATTGCATACATTTATTTATTTTGTTGGGTGGGGGGTGGTATTGACATTTGACGAAAGAGCTTTTGATGCTTAGTACTTGCTGGGTTTTGTGTTAGGCTAAATTGAAATGTTGCTGAATTTGAATTTTCAGATGAGTTATCAATTGAAGAGCAAGCTGAGAGGAAAATTGGGTGGCTGCTTAAGCTCTTTTTTGCTGGAACTGCCACTGCTGTTGGTTACCACCTTTTCCCTTACATGGGTATTTTTTTGATTAACTCAAATTCTATTGTGAAATTGTTGGGAGCTTGAATTTGGAATCCATGATTTGAGTTAAGTTTTATTGATGAATGACTAAAAATTAGAGTGGATTTGAATGTGATCCAAATAAGATCCACAACATTGTCATATGAAATTCCTTTCCTTCCTTTCGGTTCGTTACATCAAACAATCAACACACAAAGCACCATAATATTTGCTGTGAAGGTTTCATGCTATCCAATTTCCAATCACAAAACTTAACTTTGCTAGTAAAGTAGTGAAAGTTTCCTTGTGACATTTTTGTTTCCTTCTTTCTAGGAGATAATTTGATACAACAGTCTGTGTCGCTTCTGCATGTCAAGGATCCCTGGTTTAAAAGAATGGGAGCGTCCAGGCTTGCCCGTTTAGCTACAGATGGTAATTTCAGTTTTTACCTTGTGCCTTGCTCTCCTTTGTCCTCTTTTTCCCCCTCCCAATTATATTTGGTTGTGCCTGTTGACTTGTTACGAGTTTGATGAGTTATGTTATTATGTTGGTGTTCCAAAACATTTTATGTTGCTTTCTGTCAGTTTCTGTGTTATTTGATCTCCTTGCAAAAGAATCCTTAGTCCTATGTCGTAAGTTTATCTAAAGCATTACTACAAATTTTAATTAGAACAACAGATCTTGAAGCAAACCATTCTTCACTGTTATGTTCTGTGCAGCTTAGTTTCTTCTTTACTTGCCATTCCTTACTTTGCTGATATGTGAAATTTGAGGGAATAACAACTGATAAGAAGGAAGCATGTAGCAAATGGTTTGTTCATTCAGCAAAGAGGGTATGGACATGCTTTTTCTGGGTCTAGCTATTAGGTCATGCTGCATCTATTGGAATAATGTGGTACTGTGCTGTCGTTTATAAACTTACCTCTGCAATTACAAGTTGATTCAATTTTTATTTTTTATTTTTTGAAAAGGGGTGGGAGGATTTCATTAATAGAACATAACATATACTATAAAAGAACTCCTAAAACATAATAGATCTATGATACAAACATAAATTATACAAACCAAATGATTAACCAAATACAGTTCCAGGCTTCCAGCGCATCTTCTTCGAAACCCTGTTTTTGTGTAATCAGTGGTCATTTTTTCCACTTGGTTGGAGATCTTTGAATATGTAATTGTTTGGGAAGTCGAATCCATATAGTACAATAGAAAACATGTAAACCCAAATCCCAACACCTTGAATCTGAAAACCCCAAAATAATTCACCTTCGAATATGTAATTGTTTGGGAAGTCGAATCCATATAGTACAGTTAAAAACATGTAAACCCGAATCCCAACATCTTGAATCTAAAAACCCAAAAATCTCACCATATGTGAGTGAAAACCTCTTAGAGAGAGAAATAAACTCTCGTAAAGAGAGATAAACAAACTCTCACTAAAGGAGAGACTCTTATTGAAAGCAACGATGCAGGAAAACTAACGAACACAAGAAATTTAAAGGATTTGGGGCTTACCATCAGCAATTAATCACTAATGGCAACCCATAGGAAAAAGAGGATGGAGGCTAGGGTTTTGGGAGAGAGAGGGGCGAATAGAAGTTCAGAACTGTTAAATTTAGATTCATAAGAATGTTAATATACAGTGTTTAGAACAGGATATGATTTATTATCCAAGTTCTGTTCCAATAACATATATGTGGGCTTGACTTCTCTTTTCTTTTCTGGTTCAAAGATTGCTGTTAATTTCTTCTTTGCAGAAAAGTTCAACAGCCTGTGCCCTTTAGTTGTTTTTCAAAGATGATAAATGATTTTTGGTTCTTCTTTTGGTGTCAATTGTATGTTATAGATGAAAGGAGGAAGAAAATTCTAGAGATGGGTGGAGCCGAAGAGCTTGTGAACATGTTGAGCTCAGCTAAAGATGACAAAACACGGAAAGAGGCGCTTAGAGCTCTTTCTACCCTTTCAGCCTCAGGTCAGAATCAAACTATCTTCTATTGTTTCTGAATGATGTTAATTTCTTTCAAGCTTGAGATTTTACATTCCCCTTAAAAAGCATTAAATACTGCTTATTTATCGAAGTTAAATGTCCTTTGTGCCAAACTAGAAACTACCTGCGATGATCTTGATTCCTGGTCATCCATGTAGTTTGGCACATAGGAATCTGGGGTGGAAAATTAGTGAACTATTCTGGATGATGTTGTGCTGTATACAACCACCATGATTGAGCAGTAAGGTCATTAAGTCAGTTCTCTTTGTGCCGATGTATATTCAATTCTATTTCTCTTGTACAGTATGAAATGTTATGCCACTATCAGCAGCCTATCTTTATCTTACTGATGAGACTGAAATACCAGCCCTACCCCAGGCGGCTTGAGCCTCATGAGATCAATCTGCTGATGGTATAATTATAGTTTTGTATGATTGACATTTAAGTGATCATCATTAGAGTTCCACCGTAGATTTTGCCATTAGGCTCTCTTAAAGACTCTTTTGATACGATGACCAAATTATCAATGTGAAGACCAAGCTAACTTGAAAAAAAGAGAAAAAAAGGAATGTTCACGTTTCCCTGGAAGTTTCAAACTAGCAATCACTGTTTAACGTGACTTATTGTCATAGTTGGAGTTGGCAATCATTTACTGTGGCAGTGGAAGTTAATTGTGGATTACAGCTGAGTGGTAATGGATATAAAGTAGGAAGTAGCCATTAACATTTGTGTCATTTCATGAATGTTACTCCAACATTTGTATTTCATTTGCCTCCCCACTTCTCCTCAAGGTTCTGTATTCTTATTTCTTTTCCTTTTGGGTAGCAGGGGGATGGGGAATGAGAAATGGGAGGGCAAATGAAAAAAATTAGCTTCATTACTTATATCAAAGTGAGTCAAACTCACTTGTTCTACTTACCCTTTTCTCAAAAAAATGAGCACTATATACTATTATTTTCTTCCCCGTTTCCTGCTTCTTCTACTGAATATACCGTTATTCATATGAGTTATCTGTCTGTTTGATGTTGCCTATGAAAGAAGTAAACCCTCTGCTACAAAGGGCTGTTATGATCATACAATAGTATATACATGCATCTCAATCATGGTAGTGTTCACGAGTTTGAGTAGAAGGAAAGAGCCTATTGTTTTTGGAGGTGTTAATCTTTTTGCCTAAAAATCTAGCTTTAAAGCAGATTCCATATACTAGGAGAGCATAGGCTGTTGTATTGAATTTGTGTCACCTTGATAAATTTAAATGGGAAACGTCGCAAGTCACTTCTGCCTTCCATGGAATGGGTATACATGCATGAGAACATTGTATAGCGTTGGAAGTAGGTTTCCTCAGGTTTTGTATGCCGTACTTAGGATGGGGAAGTCAAGGTTGTATAGGGAAGATTAAGTGGCTGGATGAGACCATCATTTGGAGATCTTATAATCTGCAACGTGGTTTAATGTGCCTGTAGAAATAGGTTAAAGGTGTCATCAACAAATTTAAAAGAGAGAAATACCTTCTTGACTGCAGAAGTGGGTTTGACATGGACATCATAACTGAAAAGAATCAAACTCTTCCATGATTCACAATGGCTGGCTGGCTGGTTGGTTGGCTGGCAGAACAGATTGTGTGATTCATCGGATAAATCCATGTGTTCAAGGAACTGCTCTATTTTCCTAGTTGAAGGGGTCGACAACCTACTCTAGTACTTTTCCCATGACTCACAAAAATACATTACTAGGGCATATTTTATCATGTTCATTGGTATCCCAACTGGATTTGATGATTTAATCTTAACCATGAGAAGCTCACTCTGACACGGAGTCATAACCAAGAGGTTTGTAATAATGTTTCTTAGTACTAACAATCTTCAGAAAATTCTATTTTACTCTGAATTTCTTTTTTGTCAATATATCTGACAGCAAAAATTCCACCTGTTCTGATGTTTGCAGACGAAGCTGCTGCTGCCCTACACCAAGCTGGAGCGATTCCCGTTATCACTTCCGTCCCAGACCTTGTAGACGATCAGGACATAACAGGATACAAGTCGAATTTACTGAAAAGATTCAAGGAAATGAGATACAATTGATCAACTATATTCGCAATCTATCGCTGATTTCTTCTCTGACAGTAACAATTCAAAAATTTTGGGAGCTGGTGCAAGCAGAGGATTACATAATTAATGCTGTCTCCGTTTCTGGAGTGTCATCCCGTCAAGGGAGCCTCTCCTGTCGAGTGGATATGTACTGGTACAGGTGCTAATGCAGCTCGAGGATTATCTTCCCCACATTACCACCCAAGACATAATTAGTATTATGACATACAGTTGCAGAATAAAACCTGTCTGTGTTTCACTTTTACACTGAGTTCCCCAACAACTTGTGTGCTAAACAGGCAGCAAGCTGTGCCTACTCAATCTATGATCAATTTTTACAGTCTATACCTACCTTTACAGGAATTGTATGTATGTATACTGAATGTCTCATCAATGGGTATTATTTGTCAAATAAAAGACTTTTAATGCTCTTTGAGTTCCTTGAAACCCAGAAGTATATTTCGATTTGAATTTGCGAACTGCATAGAGATTATGGTTTGTCATTATAGTAAAGCCATACATAATGTTGTAGTAGGATGACCCCTTTCACGTGTTTAGAAACACTGGGAAATGATCTTGGTTCTTGCAGATGAGTAACCCTGTGAGAACTGGGAATCACATCTACTGTAGGATAAACAATCATTTAGTTTGTATTTGCAGAATTCATCCTTTCTGGCTCGTGAATATTGAACCCAAAGACTGACTTCAATAAGAGGCGAAACCGTAAAGATGACACTGAAACTGGGCATCACCAACACTGAACTAGGAAAATGTTAAAAGACCAATCATGGAGCATCTATATGATGCTTCAAACTTGGCGACTGATCGTTTTGATGATGCATCACAAATTCACAACCGTACCAGGCTGTAATACTGTGATGGATTTCTTATGCTTCAATACTGTGATGGATTTCTTATGCTTCGCAAATCGAATCCATACCTGGCTGTACGCCGAAACTTAAACTGAATAATGAGGAATCAATTTACATTTCCAGAAGCCAAGAATTCTAGGTACGTTCCACTTTAACACCAAATCAGATTATAATCACATAATAACCAATCCCACTATCTTTGGTTGAGCAATAATAAGGGAAATGATAATCTGAACAAATCAGCTAAACATAAATGAGACAAACAACACAATCATTAACCAGATAATGGATAATATATCATCAAATTTCATATTGTTGCCATGGGAAAAACCCTTCAGTTCAACACAAAAGAGCTCTAAACTTCAAAAATGGGCAAAAGAAAAAAAAAGGCTAAGAACTGATGATGAAGTGAACACAAGAAATTTAAGTCCCCAAGTTTAATTCAGAGCACGACAAACACTTCACATCTCTTTAGGTCGATGCTACCTAGCCCACTAACTAACTCATTGCTGGCCGAGAGTGACCTTCTTCTTCTGCCAAAGGCGGTCGACAGCACTGTCAGCATCTCCCTGCACAATCAACCCCAAAATCTTTTAGCAAGACTATGTAAAAAACAAACAGAAAACCAAGTTCTTGAAGAATAAATCAACTTAGTAATAAGGTAATGGTAGGGACCTGGGCACGAACGAAGCCGGATAGAGCAAAGGTGGAGAAGCCGCCATTGTAGACACCCCTCTCGTCCAAGTGGCCAATGTTGATCTGGACTGATGCGTGGTCCTTGGAGGTGATCAGCCTGTTGGTGGCCGAGCTGAAAATGGCAAAGAATACCCAGAAATGTTAAATCATATTCCAAAAACAACAGCACAATCCTAACAAAAACATAAGCATGATCAAATAAACTTATATCTACCATTTCCTGGGGATGTAAAGATCCATAATCTCTCCCTCTTCGTTCTGCATCTTGGCTAAGGCTTGAGGAGATCACACACAAATGCAATTACCTGAAAAGCAATTAAGAATCAGCACAAGATCTTTTCATTACTAAATCCCAAATATCATATCCTCGCAAGAAAGATAAGACCAAAATTACACATTTAGCAGCATCACTTTCTGCTCATACTATCAAGGAATGTTACAATTTGCTAACCCTAATTTACTCTAGTACAACGCATACAATTAAACCCTCTCATACCCCCAAACGAAAAAAAAAGGAAATAAATTGCACTCACCAGCTTTCTACCCTTCAAAAATTAATCAATGGAACCTACTAACAGTAGCGTAGTTACATCCAGCTATCAATTTCTACCATTTTCACCAACACATAATCTTCAACAAGCTTTTAATTTATATTCGACTCTCAATAATAATAAATTCAAGCCCCATTGTTGTAGGTTTTTTTATCTCTAATGCCGTCAAATTGAACAACTACCACATCTTTCAACCTCAAAATCAAAACCCATTGCAAAGATTTTTTCTCTCAGCATCGAATGATCTTCAAACCACTAAACTTAATCCATTTAAACTTCAACTTATTTCAAACATGTAAAAGACATCAAAAAAACAGACTGTAAAAATAACTGAGATCTAACAAGCTTAAAGGGAAAAAAATCAATGGCGAACATCAAATTCATTAACATTTACGATCGAAAATCAGAAAACCAGAGAGAGAGAGAGAGAGAGGGAGGGAGGACCTGAGGAGGCGGAGGAGAGAGAGGAGATGGCGTCAGTTGAGAGCTGGTAGAAAGAAGAGGAGAATGGTTAGGTTTTTAGAGCTATAAAACCCTAACACCAAAACCAAAATCCGTCGAAACGACTGCGTTTTTATCTGTTAGTGGGCCATTTTTTTTTCCTCTCTGATAATTAATGGGCCGGTTATTATACCTGGAATTGACATTATTTTCTTCTCGGCTAGTTTACTTTTGTTCTAGGCATTTGTGGCCCAATTATATTTTTGCAAATTAATTTATGACGATGATGATAATAAACTTGTTTTTTTTTTTTTTTTCGCCATAAAACTAATCTTTCCCTTTGTTTTTGTTTTCTTCCCAAATTTTCAAAATAGAAAAGATTATTAGGTCTTGTCTTGTTTTCCTTAGAAACTTTCAAATTCAAAAAAAGAGAAGAGAGAAAAAAAGATGTGATACATTGTCTACCACGGAATACTTTGATTTGCTACAAGAACGCAATTATTGGTTAGGAGTATTATTACAATGTATCTACAGTGAATTAGATATGAAATTCTAGATAAATAAAAGGAATCTACATCTAAGATAATGACGTCTTTTTATTGAATTGTTGACGAGTGAAAGGGAATGGGGGAGAGAGGGGATCTAAATTGATAAGATTAACCGCGAGAGAAATTTGTGGAATGGTGTCATGGTTAGAAGGGAGTGTTTTCCTCCCCATTATTAATCTTTAACTAGTGTGTATGCCCGTGCGATGCACGGGTGTAATTTCTTTTTTGAACCCGAATTCTCCGAGGTTATCAACCACATAATTCTACCATCTACTCTATTGATTTCACT
>BSSO01004395.1:0-14616 GCA_030267885.1 Mesembryanthemum crystallinum | reverse complement strand
TTTGAACTGTGAAGATAAGCTAAGATGCTGGCTAACAAGGTTGAAAAATATCGAGGGGGGGGGGGGGGATGAATAGTGGAAGATGATCATGTATTTAATGGACTTAATATTTGCTGAACATAGTTCCGGCTGAAACCATTGGTTCTAACTCTCTGCTTTAAAATACAGAGGTGCTCAAGTTGATGTAAAGAAGCTCCCAAAACGTCCTGCTCCTCCACGATTTGGGCAAAAGCTAACTGATGCACAAAAGGCAAGAATTTATGAAGACTCTTTAACATCACACCCACCATTTCTTTCTCCATATATGACCACTTGACTAAGAGTCTACCAACTTTTGCAGGCGAGAGCGACTCACATATGCCTTGACTGTGGATTCATATACACATTATCGAAACCTTTCGATGAGCAGGCAAGCTAACTTGTCTGATTCAACTGTGTTCATCTCTTTTCCTCCCGTTTGTTTTTGCTTTCCATGATGTTGTGACTACTCTCAAC
Source organism: Mesembryanthemum crystallinum (assembly GCA_030267885.1). Lineage (NCBI taxonomy): Eukaryota > Viridiplantae > Streptophyta > Magnoliopsida > Caryophyllales > Aizoaceae > Mesembryanthemum > Mesembryanthemum crystallinum. Next base: position 14,121 of record BSSO01004395.1, on the reverse strand, counting down.
AACTATTTGGTCTCTCTGTTTGCAGCCCGACGATTATGCTTGCCCCCAATGTAGAGCACCAAAGAAGAGGTTTGCAGAATATGATGTGAACACAGGCAAAGCAATCGGTGGAAACATACCTCCTATTGGAGTCATTATAGGGCTGGTGGCAGGTCTTGGTGCAATAGGAGCACTGCTTGTTTTCGGTCTTCAGTAACACAAATCCTATAACCCTAGTAGCCCATCCTTTTTTCACCAAAATTTTCCGATTGATCATGGAATAACGATTCATTTTTGTATATGTGATTTCCCTGTTTTATGTCAAAGAGTCCTATGTCCTACATGTTGGAAATCTAAATGTAAATTGGTATCCTGGTGACTGCATAATTCATACTTGAAAAGTAATGTTGTACATCAGATTGTTTTGATATTATCTTATTCAACATGTCCCAAGAATGAAGATGAAGCATTTTATTTAAACCAGGGTGGAAAATCAATTTCTTGCATGTCTGTCATCACATTGATAAACTTCTTGAGAAGCTGTATGACGGCGACTCTTTCAATTGAACACCTAGCTAATGCATATATCCAGTTATTGGTCCTGTACCTGTAGTTGAATAAACTGATCATGATCAATTAGTATTACTAATAAATTGCTTCATATTCTTAATGATTCTTTTTTTGATTTGAGTTTTTCAAATGGTAGAATATAATTAGCTTGGGAATTTTATTCTATATTGATAACCACCTTACATGTTGAGCACCCGAATACAATGCTTCATCAAAGGATTCAAAATCAACATCGTACCATTGAATCCTTAATATTGTACAATCATATAAACGATAAAACGAACCTATTCAACCACAAAATTTAATTGATTATTATAGCAAATGCCAATTTTATTATTTTGTATTTTACTTATGTCCTAAAACGCAAGCTAATGGCACTCGGTCACCGGAGACTAGGCCATGCTAAGAAAGAACAGAGGAGAAAAACAATTGACTAAGACAAAAAGGGATTAGATTAAGCTGCTGGAATGTTTAGTATAAAATCTGTATTAGCTTAGTGCTTTCTTATAGGCTTTGCATCTTTAATGATAGGGTGTTTAATTAGTTGGTCAAACAACTACAGATCACCATGTCTGAGAGACTTAGAGAGAGAATGGCACGGCGGGGAAATGTTATTACTAGCGTTGCTGCGGTTGTTCTGGGTATACTGGCAGTTGCTTTAAGTTTTGTTGCATATGCCAAGAGGATTAAGGTAATTCGTCCTAATTAATTACTGCTTACTTTATGATATTTATTCTTCTAAAATCTGCTTAAATCGCCTATTATTCAAACAGTTCATGTTCCATTGATTACTACTCCATTCTAGGTATAGTTCGGATTATAGGTGTTTCAGGTCGCAGAGCGCAGCGGCCTGGCCAATGCCTTCCCTAGGCACGAGCAACTAAAGTGAGGTATAAGGCGTGACTTGTGCTTGGGGTGTCCCTGGGGTGAAGCAGCACGGCACCCATTTATCATATTGTGGACAGTGCTTCTTAGTGGTTTAGACTCAAAATATTAACATGAGGATTTACATGAACCATGGGTATGCACGCAAGTGCATATCCGAAATATAAACTTTTTCTTTCAAATCTAAGTTTGAATTGAAGAATATATAAATTGATATAGCTATAATAATATATCCGATATAGCTAAAAGTCTAAAATGCATACCCATAAAGTAATTTCCAAATCCACCACTCATCATCACATGTAATAATCAAGAGAAACAATCTGGGTTTGAATTTATGAAAATGGCAGGTTGAAGATGTGAGCATCTCAGCGGATGGAAAGAGTTGCACGTATCCAAGCAGCCCAGCATTTGCAATAGGCATTGTTGCAGCAATTTGTCTTTTGTTTCAGCAAATCATTCTTAGTGTTGGGACTGGCTGTTTTTGTTCCAAAGGAAAATGTCCTTCAAACAATGGTGGTATGGTCGCAGTTTTTCTCTTTTTTGTTTCCTGGTAATCTTACGCTCTATCTTAACTCTTCTTTTATTTTATGATGTTATAAAAACCATTAGTTGAAGTTTATTTTTATATTCATTTCAATAGGGGATTAAAGAATTGTTAATCTGGAGATATAATGGTCGACGGTCCTCTATTTATCTTTAAGCTTATAGTTAGAGACCTATCAATTATTTTATCTTCTAATACTATAAATAAATTTGAAAAGGTCATGTATATATATGTAATGAAATGAATAGAATGTGTTAAATTAAGATACTATAAAGTTAGTATAAAGCCTTGGGACAGAAATTCCCATTAGATTGACATGAATTCATACAATTTGGTTTAATAACTTCGCAAATTACAAGCCATAGAGCTAAAAACAAAAGTTTCTAAGCGATGTTTGCTGGTACATTCTTCGTTTGGTTCCATGAAAATGAGATCTTATTTTAGGATTCTCTTTTTCTTTAATTTCCTCGTTTTTCTTTGTTATTGTACGTTGTTAAGGGTAGCGACATCTCCTAATATATGACTGTATGAATAAATTTGTGTAACTGTGACCATTAATCATCAGATTCATCACAATACATGCACAATAACCAACATATCACTAGCTTCACTCACCCCTCAATTGTGAATAATTGTGATGCAGGTTGTTTTTCTGTGTAGCATTTATTTTTTCGATACGAGCATCCACATTCAACAACAGCAATTCTCTAGCAAATTCTCATCCTGGAACTGTCTACAAACTAAACAATACCATACGCAACTATTGCAACATGGGCAAGGACAATATGTTCCTTCAGGCAGCTATTTTCTGCATATCTAGCATTGCTACTGGTCTCTTGTCTTTCATTGTCTTCAATATTGGAGATCAACCTCAATCATATTATATTTTCTAATTGTTAGCTATTTATTTCAACTAAAAGAAGAAAAAAAGAAACCGGAAATCATGACCAAATTGTATTTGGTGAATAGTGAAAACAAAACGAAGCTTGCTTCTGGCGTGACAAAACAAGGGTTTTGTCTTTTGGATTATTCGGAGAAACAACAAGAAGGTGTGTGTGTATTTGATTGATTAGTCCGAAATCACCGGATGTTTCGGACTTGATTGTACATTTGTGCTCAATCTTGGAGTTCGGTTGGATTACTTCTTGTTGATTTATATTGATGTTTTAAGCTAAAAGATTGAAACTCGAAATATTGTAAAGTTGTTATTTGTCACTGGTGAATTATTGTTGGTTTGGTCTGTGGTTGTTTTCCATTTTGAGTGCTTTCCATGTTATATATATGTTGATATTTTCGCTTGAGTAGTGATCCCAACAAGTAGAATTAGAGCCAAAACAATAGTCTTGGAATTATAGGTTCAAATTGGGTTGATTGACAAATCATCATCGGGGAACACTTTCTTGTATGGAATACTCAGCTATGGTCCTTTGGGTGTCTAGATGTCTATAAAAGTTGGCCACTTTCTAGAATTTGTTGATGTGTTCTTGCAGTTTCAAATTTATGTGGGAAATTATGTCAAATAAACGAGATCATGCAAAGAACTCAAAGCAAATATTTAAGTATATCAAAATAACAATCATAATATCATACCAAATATCTCAACTATGTAGAAAATATATTTATGAGGTTTTTATTTGATAAGCAATAATCGAATTTATAAATGCCCAATAGCTTCACAATAGGAACTCTTCCCAATTACGTGTTTAGGATTAATTACAAAGGTACAACCAATAAAGGGTTGGTATGAGCAGTTCAACACTGCCATATCATCCATGCTGGTTAGGAACACTCTATCCCTTCGTGAACCCGATCCGGTGCGAACATGATTAATCCAGACCCTTACACTATAACCAAATACTGATACTCCCTGGTCCTAGTAGTACTTTGGTCAAGACCACCTCCAAAACTAACTCTGCGAGACTGCCGCCATCAAGCTCATCAAGCCCCCAAAATCGCATTTCATCAATACCTCTCACAGCATGCAAAATCCCAGAGTGAATCATAGCACTAAAAATCCAAAACCTTACTCCACCAAATCACCACAAAGTTGATCGAGGTCATCAAAAAAATACAGTAGAATTATATATACAGTATGCTGCAGCTGCTAGAGTGAAGAATGTGTGATTGTGGTGTTTAAACCTGCAGAAGCTAGGCGAAGATCATCCGTTGCATCTAACCCCTGATACTCTGAACACGATTAATATGGCCATTGTGCATAGATTTCAGGCAAATGACTAATTCCATGATCAGTATTGGAGGACATTTGAACCCCAATTGCTGAGATGCTTCTTGTTAACAGTTGCACACAACCTGTTCGTTGAAATGCCTAAGAGAAGACCAAGCTCTGTTTCAACTGCTGTAGAAACTCTAGCCACATCCATGATCAGGTATGTTACTTACTCTACTCAGTAAATTAGTATATCTCACATTGACTCAAAACAATCACTAATTTAGCTAATAGTTAAAGACCCTGATTAGCTAGCATACTCAATTCACAATATAATGCACGGTAGACCATATACCATATTGGCATCGTTCAATCACCCTTATTACAACCCTGCTATAAAACTCTCTTTTCTTAGATAATGCCGCCATCTGTTCATCATGGCACGAATGTAGTTTATTTGAGGTTGAAACGAAGCTTCCATAGACCACCTTGTTCATCCTTGCACTAATTTACAGCGTTCATGAATCGATTTGATCGTTAAGTTCATTGCGAAGCCCACTCAGAAAGTAACAACCTTAACTTCTTTGCGTCATTTAATTTGTTAAGAGGGACAAGCACTGAAAACAAACATAGTAACACTTGGTTCCCAACCCTCAAAACACATCCTGTTGCGCAAACACCGTCTTTACACGCACTAAGCATCCATGTTCCAATTTAACTCACTTTGAATCAGGGAGGAAAATCAATTTCTTGCATGTCTGTCATCACATTAATAAACTTCTTGAGCAGCTGTATGATGACGACTCTTTCAATTGAATACCTAGCTAATGCATATCCAGTTACTGGTCCTGTCCCTGTAAATATATAAACTGATGATTTAGTTTTGCTAATAAATTGCTTCACATTCTTAATGATTCTTTGTTTGATTTGATTTTTTCAAATGGTAGAATATTAGCTTGGGAATTTTAAATATTGATAACCACATCTTACATGTTGAGCACCTGAATACAATGCTTGATCAAAGGATTCAAACTCAACACCATACCATTGAATCCTTAACATTGTGCAATCATACAAACGAACCTATTCAACCACAAAATTTAATTGATTAGCAAATCCCAATTTTACTATTTTGTATTTTACTTATATTCTAACACGCAGGCTAATGGCACTCGGTCACCGGAGACTAGGCCACGCTAAGAAAGAACAGAAGAGAAAAACAATTGACTAAGACAAAAAGGGATTAGATTAAGGTGCTGGAAAGTTTAGTATAAAATCTGCTGTATTAGCTTAGTGATTTCTTATAGGCTTTGCATCTTCAATGATAGAATTAGTTGATCAAACAACTACAGATAATCATGTTTGAGAGACTTAGAGAGAGAATGGCACGCCGGGGAAATGTTATTACGGCAGTTGCTGCGGTTGTTCTGGGAATACTGGCAGTTGCTTTAAGTTTTGTTGCATATGCCAAGAGGATTAAGGTATTCATCCTAATTAATTACTACTACTTCATGATATTTATTCTTCTGAAATGGGCTTAAATCCCCTATTAATCAAAAGTCCATTTTCCATTAATTATCATGTACTATTATTTACTATTATTAATACTACTCCATTCTAGTTATAGTTCGGATTATAGGCGTCAAGTCATGCCGCACAACGTGGCGGCCTGGCCAATGCTTTCCCTCGACATGAGCAACTAAAGTGAGGCATAAGGCACGACTCATGCTCGGGCCATCCCTAGGGTGAAGCAGCATGATGCTCACTTATCATATTTTGTATCGTGCCTCTTAGTGGTCTAGACTCGCAATATTAACATGGGGGGTCTACATGATATCATGGGTATGCAAGTGCATATGCGAAATATGGATTTTTTTCCTTTCAAATATCGGTTTGAAATGAAGAATATATAGATTGATATAGCTATAATGTACATATATCTGGTATAGTTAAAAGTCTAAGATGCGTACCCATAAAGTAATTTCCAAATCCCCCACTCGTTCATCACATGTAATAACAAGTGAGTCAGACACGACCTTTGTTCAAGAAGGTTAGGGTGTTTGTTGGAGGAGGGTTTGTACATCACTCTCATTCAAAAACACCACTCATAACTAAAACTGTCATTATATGTGAGCATCTTGTTAAAGAGTTGATCGACACTAATAATCAAGAGAAACAATCTGGGCTTGAATTTATGAAAAATGGCAGGTTGAAGATGTGAGCATCTCAGTGGATGGAAAGAGTTGCACGTATCCAAGCAGCCCAGCATTTGCAATTGGCATTGTTGCAGCACTTTGTCTTTTGTTTCAGCAAATCATTCTTAGTGTTGGGACTGGCTGCTTCTGTTCTAAAGGAAAATGTTCTTCAAACAATGGTGGTATCGTTGCAGTTTTTCTCTTTTTTGTTTCCTGGTAATCTTACATTCTCCTACCTCTTCTTTTATTTTATGATCTTATAAAACCATTAACTTAAAGTTTATTTTAGGGATATTCATTTCAATGGGGAATGAAAGAATTGTTAGCCTGGGCTCCCCTTGATTGATCTATTTCTCTATATTTCAATATCACATCTATTAGGAGATATAATGATTGATGGGTCTCCAATTATAAGCTTAAATCTATAGTCAGAGACCTTATATCTCCTAATACGCACTCTTATGGGAATGCCCTTTTGACATGAAGTGTGGATGACGCGAGTATTGCTACATCCATATCAGATATGGGTGAAATTCATCCATATCAGGTGGACCCCACACTCCAACGGGACATTAATACTCCAAACGGGATAATGAAAATTTGTAAAACACAATTTATCCCGTTTTAGTTTTAAATATCCTGATAGAGGTTATAAAAATTAGTCGGCCCACCTGATATGGATAAATTTCATCCATATCAGATATGGATGTAGCATTACTCTGGATGACCCATCAATTATTATATATCATAATAATACCCTTTTTATTTTGAAAAGGTCATGTATAAATACGTGAAATGAATAGAATGTGTTAAATTAAAACACTATATAGTTATACAAAGCCTTGGGCCAGAAACTCCCATTTGTTGGATAATCTGGCTTGTTCAAGACCTCAAAAAATGGTCTTTGGTAACCAGCTTGTTCATTAGCTTTTTGACACAAACAAGCTGAGTTTTAAAAAGTTGGTAGGGGAAAACTTTTTGGGTTAGCTTGTTGATTAGTATGCAAATTGACAAGCTTGTCCAATACTATAATAATAAAACTAAAGAGAAACAACATTTATAAGTTATATTAATGTCCTTGTTGGTCATTTTACATCTATTCAGTTACAATAAGCTGACTTTACCAAACATATTTTTACAAGCAACTAGTCAAACAAGTTAGCGCAACTAGCTAATCAAACCAGCCACCAGGTACCAGTTGATTGCCAAACTCTTGGGGGTGTTTGGTAAATGGCTTTTAGCTTGGCTTTTGGCAATTTCGACTTGTTTGACTAGTCCACCAGCCAAATAAGGTGTTTGGTAAATGACTGGTTGGGTTAGCTTTTGGCACCCCACAAGCCAACTTTTGAAAATCCACTATGAGTAGCTTTTGGAGTTGGTTTGTGGCTGGTGAGTTTATTTCAAGATATTTACAAGGTACCCGCTAATAATGACCAGCTAATTTTACCAAACACCTTTTGTTGTTACCTGTCGGTCAAAGCAGCTAATGCAACTAACTAACATCTACCAACTATTAGCCAACAACTAACCGCCAATATCAACAACCATTTGCCAAACAGGGCCAAGGCAATGACCTTCTATGAATTCATGCAATTTGGTTTAATAACTTGTCAATCTACAAGCCATAGAGCTAAAAACAAAAGTTTCTTATGACGCTTACTTATCTAGGATGTCTTCCATTGCACTTCATTCTTTGTATGTTTGATTCCATGAGAATGAGATCTTATTTAGGATTCTCTTTTTCTTTAGTTTCTTCGTTTTCCTTTGTTATTGTTGTTGAGGGTTGGGACATCACCTAATATATGACTGTATGAATAAATTTGTGTAACTGTGACCATTAATCATCAGATTCATCACAAAACATTATGCATAACCAACATTTCACTTGCTTCACTCACCCCTGAATTGTGAATTGTGATGCAGGTTGTTTTTCTGTGTAGCATTTATTTTTTTGATACGAGCATCCACGTTCAACAACAGCAATTCTCTAGCAAATTCTAATCCTGGAACTGTCGTCTATAAACTAAACAATAGCATACGCAACTTTTGCAACATGGGCAAGGACAATATGTTCCTTCAGGCAGCTATTTTCTCCATATCTAGCATGGTTACTGGTCTCATGTCTTTCATTGTCTTCAATAATGGGGCCTGGATCAACCCCAATCATACTATATTTTTTAGTTAATTGTTAACTATTTATTTCAACTAGAAGAAGAAAAAACAAAAAGAAAAAAAAAGAGAAAGTTGAAATGATGACCAAATTGTATTTGGTGAAGTTTAGTGAAAACAAAACGAAGCTTGCTTCTGGTGTGACAAAGCAAGGGTTTTGTCATTGCACGGCTGTTTCTTCGGAGAATCAACTAGAACTAGAAGGTGTGTATGTGTTTGCTTGATTGTACATTTGTGCTCAAACCAGGAGTTCTGTTGAGGTGTGTATGTGTTTGCTTGATTCTACATTTGTGCTCAAACCAGGAGTTCTGTTGGGTTTTTTTGTTGTTGATTTGTATTGGTGTTTCAAGCTAAGCTAGTTTCGAAAACTTGAAACTTGAGCTATTGTAAAGTTGTTATTTGCCATAGTGAATTATTGTTGGTTTGACCCGTGGTTTTTGTCCGTTTTGAGTGTTTTCCATGTCATATGTAATGTTGATATTTTTCGCTTGAGTATATTAGAGCTAAGACATTGGTTTAGGAATTACTGTAAATCATTATATTGAGTTGGTTGCAAACCATTGTTGGGGGACACCTTTTCTTGTGTGGACTACTTGCTTTGGTTCTTTGGGGGTTTAGATGCCTATTAAAGTTGGCCTCTTTCTCGAATCCGGTGATGCGTTCGTGCAGTTGTTTACTTCAAAGATTAGTTACAAAGGTACCAATACCTCCAAACTCCAAACTAAAACTTAGCACTTTGTGATAACAAAATCAGATGCTTGATCAGTACCTCTCTCACTGTTTTGCACCAACCCCTACTACACCGAACACAATTAATATGGCCATTGTGCATAGATTTCTGGCTAGTCACTCATTGCTTGATCAGTATTTGCTGAGATGCTTCATGTTAACAGTTGCACACAACCTGTTCGTCGAAATGCCCAAGCGAAGACTAAGCTTCGTTTCAGCCCCAGAAAACTCCAGCCAGATCCATGATCAGGTATGTCGCTTTCTCCACTTAATAATTGGTATATCTCACATCAACTCAAAACAATCACTAATTCAAGCTAAATCCAAGCCGCACACTCACTCAATATAGTTAAGACTCTGATTAGCTACTCAATCCGCAATGCACAGTAGACCATCTTCCATATTAGCACCATGCAAACGTGCAATGGCCCCTATTATAACCACGCTATAAAACTATTGTTTGAGAGATTATTACATGGTTCGGGACCATTAGTTCCATTGGAATAGAATTTTGGGATAAATTACTCTATTCCATTTGACGAACAATTTGTCGCTTTTTTTCTCATTGGTGATGACATTAATATGTGTTTGTTGACAAGCACGACTTGTTAACCATGACAATTTCATTATGGGACACAAGGGGAAAAAAGAGAGTAACAAGCTAACAATGACTTAATTATTATAGTATTATTATAAAAGAATGAAGATCAGTTTCTTGCATGTCTGTCATGACATTAATAAACTTCCTAAGAAGCTGTATGACAACTACTACTCTTTCAATTGAATGACTAGCTAGTGCATATATGAAGTTATTGTCTGGTCCTACACCTGTAGTTATTTAAATTGATCGATTAGTATTGCTAGTAATTGCTTCTTTCAGATTCTTAATTAATGATTCTGATGATTCTTTTGTTTGATTTTTTCAAATGGTAGAATATTAGCTTGGGGATTTTAAATAGTGACAACCACCTTACATGTTGAGCACCAGAACACAATCAGAAAAAAAAGATTGAAGTCTAATGCAATGCTTGAACAAGCCAAGGCAAACTGACTTGTATATGCTGGCCTATGCTACCTGGACTCGGCTTGAAGTGTCAAACATGGATATGTGTCCAAGTGTCGAACTCGGCAGCATTTTGAAAATCGCATGTTTTAAGCCTAAAATGAAGTCTCGAGTGTCTATACCCATGTCCGAGTGTCGAGCGTACGACACGGGTACTTGAGGTGAAATGAAGAGAACGGGTAACATAGGTGCTGGCTTGTTCAATTCTATAATCCTCAAAAGGATTTTTATTTATGAAATTAGTAAGATCTTAATTAGTAGATAGAGTGTAATAACTTTTGCTACTTAGTTACCCCGTTGATTAGTCATCAAAAAAAGTCGTTTATTGATTCTTGATTTCTTTTGAGAATATAAGTTTTTTTTTTTTTTTGATGGAATTTTGAGAATATAAGTTATTAGGATCCAAATATATAAACATAATGAATAGAGAGTCTAGACATTCTTATATACGTGTGTGTATATATATAAGATCATAACCGTATTTGATATAAGAGAGTTTCACGGAACCAACTCACCCAAAGGAAATGTCAACATTAATGCATGAAATTTGAATCTATCACGAGAACAATTATTCTTGTATGATGTGGTCTCATATACATGAGGCCTGGTACCTATTTTAGCCAAAAAAAAGTTTAGTTGACGAATAAATGTCTGATTTTATTACTATTTATTTTGTGTCCAAATATGCAGGATATTATTGACACTCGGTCACCGGAGACTAGGCCTTGCTAAAAACCAAAAAAGAGTTACGATTTGATTTGAATGGGCAAAAGAGTGGAATGAGTGGCTGGGAATGTTTACTATAAAATCTGCATTTGGTGATTTCTTATGGGTTCTGCTGCATCTTCAACAATTGAGCGTTAATTGATCAAACACTACAATACAAACACAGAGAGAAAGAGAATGGCGCGAGGAAATGCAGTTGCAGTAGCTATTGCTGCGGTTATTCTGGGTATAATGACAGTTGCTTTGACTTTTGGTGCTTATGCCAAGAGAATTAAGGTAATTTATCCTAATTAATTACTACTCCATGATATTTATTCTTCTAAATTCTGCTTAAATCGCTCATTATTCAAAAGATCATGCTCCATTAATTATCATATTGGTTGCAATTTACTCTGAGATTACCTAATCAATCACCAAAGATCTCCTATCCCCTTCTCTTTCTTCTGTTCATGCACTAAATTTTGTATCAGTTGGTACCAATTGTTGATATTGTATCAGCAACGACAGTAAGATTAAGGACTGAATTGAAGCTTGCTATATAAAAATAAGGGCCATTTTGTGCAGTAAGGTGGGAAAAACACAGAGAAAGGAGCGGAGGAAACAAGGAAAATAAAGAGAGAGGATGGAGAATATGGGGTTGTAGCTAGACCTGATAAATGGGTCCTTCAGTTTCGGGGGTTGGCATATTCGGATTGAGTCATATTCGGTATATGAAATATTTGGTTAAGTTATAGGTTAGATTGGGTCACATTTAGGTCTTTTGTCAAATTTTATATGAAATCAGATATCAATATAAATAAATAAAAATCTGGGTTGGTTTAGATTGGATCAAGTCAGTTTAAAGCGGTTTGGGTTTGAACCGGTTCAATCGGTTCGGATAATTAGATATGGGTCAGATTTTCTATCTAGTGAGTAATAACTAGTCACTTGTCGTGTTAGCAATATGCCCTACACTAGTGTAATTTGTCCGGTCTAGGCACAATGCCATCTCAGTATGGCACGTGACATCAAGTAGTGGGTCGTGGGTGGTGCTTGAGTCAGGATTCAGTAAAAAAAACCCAATGTCCAACACGAGTACAAGACAGTATACAATCGGAAAAAATAATTGCGAAATATATTTAAAAAAATAAAAATCAAAAATGCCTTGATGATGAGGGCAACCTATGGGCAGCTTGAGGCACGAGTCTTGGCTTGCCCTACCACAATTCGTGTCCGGGTTGCTCCTTGGGTGAAGCAACACGACATGAAACCCACTAATCATATCGTGGTTCTGCCCCTTAGAGCCTTAATTAAACTCACAGGCAACGATATGTAAGCTAATCCGACATAACCTATGTTTAAGAAGGATAGGGCGTTGGAGGAGGGGTTATTGTACATTCATCTTTGGTCACTCTCACTCAACAACACAACTTATATTTACGGAAAATCTTTTAAACACTACCATTTATAATAGACACTTTGTGAACAACAGCTTTTTAATTTTTTCAAAAAGGAGATAGAGCCATCTTTTATACATTTTTACGAATGTGTTAGTTGTAACCTATGTTTTTAATGAAGAGAAACAATCTTTGTTTGAATTTATGAAATTGGCAGGTTGAAGATGTGAGCATATCGTTGGATGGAAAAAGTTGCACGTATCCAAGCAGCAGCAGCCCGGCATTCGCTCTTGGCCTGGTTGCAGCACTTTGTCTTCTGATTGAGCAAATCGTTATCAGTGTTGGCACTGGCTGCTACTGTTGTAGACAAAATCGTTGTCCTAAAAACTGTGCTGGTATCATATCAATTATTATCTTCATCTGTTCATGGTAATCTTTTTTATTTCTCCTACTACTTNTTGCCCAAAATTTCGTCTCAGTGACGGAATTATTCCGACCTATATTGCTTTTTTTTTTTTTAGTGATTATTGTAGGCCAATTTTCCAATTAACTAACTTAAATTCACTCACCCCTCAATTGTGCATTGTGATGCAGGTTGGCGTTTGGTTTAGCATTCTTAGCACTGATAGGAACATCCTTATTAAACAACAGCGGCTATCTAGCAAATTCTAAACCTGGAACCGTCAAAAATGCAAACCACGCCACAAGAAACTTTTGTAACTTGGGCAGGGATGATTTGTTCATTGGGTCAGCTATTTGGTGCATAATTAGCATTGTTCTTGGTCTCATCTCTTTCATTCTTCTAAAGGCTAGTGACAAATGTCGCCGTAACAGAAACCACCAGCGAGGCGGCGGTAATTTTGCCAACGAGGAGGGTGTTGCCATGGGAGAACCAATGACTACATCGGCCAAGGGTCGGGGCCAATATTAATGTTAACAGTGTACATGTTTTTATTGAAGATCAATCAAAGGGTTTGATACATAGTTTGGATGTGTTGTGTGTGGAAGAAAGTAGAAATGCATTTCATGCATGTTCATTACTAATTTTAACTTGGCAATTGTGTGGTTTGTCAAAATTATAGCAATCACTTCTCTTTATAAATATATGGATATATATCCACTTCAAGAATTGATAAGCTCTTGTATATAGATAGATTGGATTGGAATGGACCCATAGTTTGTTGATTGCAGGTTGTAGTTATGTGTCCATATGCATTTATATATATCGGTTAGGATACTTGTGGTTAAGGCTATGTTTGGCATCAATAGCTAATTTTTGAGTAAAAATTACAATTTAAAGTTTGCAATTTGTTTTTTTTTTTTTCTCACAGCTACCAAATAGTTTTTGAAGCAGCAACTACAGTTACAATTAATTTTAGGAAGCTAACCATACTAGCTTTCACTTGGCAGTTACAACTACATTTAATTTATTACCATTTCAAAAGAACTTTTAACTATTTTATTATACTTTCAACTAATTTTGTAAAGCTACATTTGCAACGACGGCTAATTTTGCCGGATATAGCATAAGCATGTTAAAAACTATACTGTACTCCCTCCGTTTCGCTAAAATCTTGTCGCCCAAAGTTTTCAAAGTCAAAGTTATCAAACTTTGACCATTAATATATAAAAAAGTATAATGATTTTCAAAGTAAAAATAATATTTTTGGATTCATCTTAAATAGTATTTTCAAAATATCAAATTTTTATAAATT
>BSSO01004394.1:0-14617 GCA_030267885.1 Mesembryanthemum crystallinum | reverse complement strand
AAAAGGGCAAATTTACTTTTTACTTAAGAATTTCAACAAGGTATACTAAAGGCATTATGGTCATAAAATCATAAAATTGAACTAAATTTTTGAAAATTCAGTGCCACATCAACTTTGACTGGTCAGAGTATACCTCAATGTATTTTCTAAAACGTCGGTATACCTATCTGTATTTACGTTAAACTTCAGTAAACCTCATTGAAATTTATCCTACATGATATTCACTAATTTATTTATGTTAACACTACTAGAAAAAGGGCCTTTAACGACGAAAAAAGTAGTCGTAAAAATGTTGAATTACCGTCATTAAAGCCTTTACCGACCAAAAAAAAGTTCGTCGTCGTTCGTCGTAACAGGTTCCCTCGTTAAAGGTTTTAACGACGATTTGAAAATTTTCGTCGTGAATAGCTAATACGACAACCAAAGTGTTCGTCGTTAAAGATAATCAATAATGACGAACTAATTAACAACAACAACGACAAAATCCCTCGCTAGATAATGGTTAACGGCTAGTGAGATTTGAATTTTTGGATAATAACGACGATAAATTGTCGTCGTTATTGGTTTGAATTTGTAATTACAACGTACATGGTCATTGTTGTTGTATGTTCGTCGTTATTGCGTTTAACTCTTATCGTGTGGACTGAGTTGTCCATAATAACATGTAAAAACAAAAGAATGCGTAGAAACAATAAAAAAAAAAAAAAAAAACACATGAATTCAAAGTCGCTAAGCTTTTATAGATACTAATGTAAAACAAAAGTTCAATTAAACTTGTTAAGCACAAAGCAAACGTCAATGAACGATAAGTCGCTAGCTAGTTTTAAGATACTGACAAAGTTCTAGTTCACTATTTGAGAACATGGCACTTATGGAGTGAATGGTAATCCCATATATCTTCAAACACCTACAAAGAAAGCAACAAAAAGAATCAAAGTAAGTATCACGATAAATTACACATAACAGAAAACAACAATATGCTTCAAACTATTCGTCATCACTAATCATTCTTCACAATTAGTTCAAAAAGGAAACAAGGAATTACAAAGTGAGAGCGAGAGGAAAAGATGCACAGAGTACATATTGATGTTTCCAGTAGATCATTATCATGGACAACTAAAGGCCTGAAATAAATTCCTACTGATGTTTCAAGTTTTTCCTATTCATGTTTCATTGGGTTTTGTTATAATATTTTCTTCTTCTCTAATCTATTATGTCCTCTGTTTCTGTGCCTCTCTTTCTCCCTCTAAAAATTTGGTTGATTGGGTTGAACTTAAACCTTAATAAACTTGTCCAAAAGCAAAAAACCAAGCAAGTCTTTGGTGATAAGGTGAGGAAGGGGAAATAAACTAAACTAAACCTTGAAATACCTTGAACTAAACCCAAGAGAGGGAAACAAATCATTAAAACAGAAAAGATAGACTAGTGTAGGAAAGAATACCTAGGTATTAGCAGCAGCACCACCTTCCCCCACCTTGGATGCCTCTCTTTCTCTCAATGTGTCTGTGTGTGTGTGTGTGTTCCTTTCTGTGTGTTTATAATAAGGGCTTGAAGACAGGGGAAGTGCAAGCAAGGTCATCTTTCACGCGCATGTAGGGAGAATACACTCACTTCAGTAGGGGAGGGGGATTGAATTCCATCAAGCAAGTAAGGGACGGATAATTTGCAGCCAACAACAAGCAGAGGAGGAACAATTTTGTAGCCAACACCGAGAAGCAGAGGAGGATTGATTTTGCAACCAACAAAAGGAAATAAGGGGGGGGGGAGAGATTGATGAGAGAGCATACAAGTCATAAGCTGCTGATTTTCAGCCTGCACGGTCTCAATTACTCTGCAATTGTAAAACAGAGCATTCGAAAAAAATCAAACAGTGAGCTCATGATGTTCATTTTGAGATTGATGAGGTGTTGGATGATGCATTGATTTTACTGATCTCAAAACACCAATCAATCAAAAATGAATGCAATGAGGGGGTGATTTGCAGCCAACACCGAGAAGCAGATAAAGGGATGATTTGCAACCAAGAAAAACAAATAAAGGAGGGGAGAGAGATTGAGGGGAGATGAGCTAATAAAATTGATTACTAACCTGATCATTCTTGTTAGGTTTCTAGAGTAGATGAAAGAGGAATATTGAAATGGCGAGAAAACACATCTTTCCACATCTTCATTTCAGTTTCGAGCGATCCCACACGAGTCATAAGCTGCTGATTTTCAGCTTGCACAGTCTCCACACGATTGGCAAGAGCTTGATTTTCTTTTTTAGTAGTGTTGAGTTCAGCTTCAAGATCTGCCCTACTAGAATTTGGTCCTCTGATATCCTTAAGCTTGATTCCTCCTCCATAGCCAACAACTCGGTCTCGAGACTTGGATTTGAAAACTTTTTCAGCCACCTGTGGGTGAAAAAATTTAGAATCAATCTCTCTACAAAGCTTGGCAATCAAATCAGATCAAAACATCAAAGCATGGAGCAACGCTGAACAGATGGCTGAAGATCATATAACAAATAGTCCAACAATGCCACAATTTGATTGTGACCTTGAGAGAGTATGACATCCAAAGACCGCACAGTAGAAGAGACAATGTATTGAATCAGAGAGAAAAAGGACATAATCTATTAACCAAAACTTCAGTCACAGTTACAATCGATCAACCAAAACTTCAGTTGATATTCCAGAATTTACTGCCAGCTTCAAAATGATATGAACTTGTGCACACTATTCTTTCTCAAATCACACTATTACCATAATCCTCTTAACATTAAAAGGTGTAATCAGACCCCATACAAAATAATTTGATTGTGAAGAATAACTTTCACAGCTTGAAAGTGAGTAAACATACCTGCAAATGGGAAAGAGATGGATCTTTTTCCATGGTATCTTGAATTTCAGCCTATTTTGATCATGGTTAAATATTAATATCACATTGAATAATCGAGAAGAGAGGTACATAGCCTACAAAATAAAATGGACTTCACATCACATACATATTTTTTAACAACGTCAGTAGTCGCCAAATCATCGCCTTTCTTATGAGTTTCACGGAACATATCCAAAAGAGATGGCTTTTTCCCATCCTTTGCTCCCTTTTTGAAACACCAGGCAACTTGTTAGTTCATTTACATAACTATTTATATGGTTACTATTGAGAAGAAAGTAATAATCAAATAACTACCAAATCCCATGCAACTTGACGGTAAGGTTTACTTCCCATGCGATGAAGTAGCTCCTTTTTATAGCCTTTTCTATTTTTGGAGTTGCGTGCACTCACTTTCTGCATTTTGAAACATCAAACAATAGAAGACATTATACAACAAATAGATAAAACAAATCACAGTTGTCAAATTTGAAGAGAAACATATCTCTTTTCTTTTACTTCAGTTTTCTGTTTAGTCTCGGCTATTGGCAGTTGATTGATTCTGGTTCTGCAGAAGCACATGTAAATTTCCATCCGTTTACCAAACTTTTCAAATTTCTGTGTCTATTCTTGAAGACATTAACCATATCAAGAGATAATTTGTTGTGTGATATCAGATTCTGGATGTTAATACTACTGACTTTGGTGCGTGATATCAGATTCCGGATGTTAATACTACTGGCATGTTTTGGTTGACTCTTTGTCTATTCTTAAAGACATTAACAAGAGATAATTTGGTAGGTGACTCCTTTTTTAAATCAGGTTGATACTGATTCTAACAAATTATTAAAACAAACAAAATCAGTCGGTTTTTACCTTGAAATTATCCTTTGAATAGATCTCCTTTATAAGACACTCCCAATCTTCCTTCTCAAGTCCTCTAGGCACATGACTTCGAGCTTGTTGTAAAGTCCTTCTCTTTTTCTTCACATTATACCGCAACAAATCTGCCTTCCATTTTGTCCACAAACCACTCATATGCTCAAGAACATGCTTCCGATAAACTTCAATATTGTCATTTGAAAAGACATCCTACGATAAAAGGGCAACAGTGTCAATCACTAACTTTTGCAATTGGAAGACAAGAAAATTCAAATAAATCAGTGAATTTTCATATAGTGACGGCACTCCACATGTGCGCCTTCTCTTTTTCTCCAATATCGTCCCATTTGTGAACTCTTATGGGACAAATATTTGTATCCCGCACTATGATTCCCAAGTGCCTTGCAAACACTTCATGATTCGCACCAACCGCACGGTTGTTGTAAAATATTATTGGAAGCTTCTCTCCAGGTTTAAGTTTTGCAATTTCCTTGCATTTATTTCGACCACGCCTTTTTCGTTTAGGAACTCCATCCACTGTTCACATCAAAAAAAAAAAAAAAAAAAAGTTAAGTAACATGGAAATCTGAAAGCTGAAACTTCACAGGACAAAGAGCAGCAAGAGCAGCTAGAGATACAACAAGAAGCTCAAATACCAGTAGCAGAAGCGGAGATGAAAGAGAAAGAGGAAAGGAGACAAAGGCTGAAGAGTGGATTCAGAATCTGCAAACCACAGGGCACTTTTCCTTGGGTGGGACTCACATTTATTATCTCTGGTTCATGTACGCACAACCAGGTTTGCATTGTATTATTTAGATAACCAACATGGTTTGCTATTGATTATGAAGGCTGGTGGTGCGTCCATGAACCATAGATATTAAAGCTAATGAGCTTGCAAGGTAAGTTACATGAGGGGAGGGGAGAATACTCGAATATCAGTAAGTGTTAAAATTATTACCAGTTGGATTCACTTCTCCATCAACAGGGTTAGATTCCTCATTGTGCTCATATTCCTCTATTTCATGATCAGATTCCTCCTCATTTCTCTCAAAAAACATGTGGTTATGTTGGGAGCTATCTTCATCCTCGGAAGAAGATTGAACATCGTCACCTTCACGAATTGACTCCGAGGAAGAAAAATTATCTTCATGAGAGCCAACATATAATTCCTTGGAAGAGTGGAATAATGGATTGAAGGCAGCCCGGTGTGAAATTTCAGCTATAATCGGACTACTCAGAGAAGAACCACTAAGGTTACCAAACGGACCAGGTGGAATGAACTTCGATCCAAACTTAGGCAAGCCGCCAACTTGACCTTTAGAAGTATACATATCCTGCAATGATTTCCCGCATCCTCTAGCTAGCAAACTAGGTGGAATGAACTTGTTCTTATTAGATGGAATGGAGACCTTCTTGTTCCCGATTAAGCTTTGAGTAATCATCCTACATATACATTTCAACAGTGAGTGTGAATATGATCAGTGAATAGGTGGTTTCTCTCCTTATAGGGGGAGGGGGTGGGGCAAATGGAGCACATGAGAACATGATCCAGAAACCCAGTAAAGTTTCAAAAAACACTCAGCAATCATGAGACAGCTTATTAAACATCAAACACTCAGCAATCCCCAGTTCAACTAAACTCCTTGTCAGTTCACCTTATTAAAACTATGTAGGAATATGTGAACCGTGGACATACTATCACATATGAATCAAGCTTGATCGAAAAATACTAGTGCTGCCAGTCAAATGTTTTGATATTATCAATGAGATCAAAGTAACACATTTCGTTCAAGTGAAGGAAAAAATCGAATGGAATAGAATGAGTAAAAACAAAAACCTTCGATAGCCTCTCTCGGAGTCTTGAAGCCCAAATCAATATTCTTAAAAAATCTTTTACTGCCCTTTCCAGACTTAGTTAAGCTGCATGATTCAGTTTAGGAAGTAATCAGGCTTCAATTCAAGACAATTCAAGACAGCATTAAAAGATGATAACAGATAACAGAAAGCAGGCTTCAATATGAGGAAGTTCTACTTGGACCATGGCATATATAATCCTACCCCAACTTGCACCATTGGCATAATTGACATAAGATGATAACAGATAACAGAAAGCAGAAAAGGCAGGATCATATATGATTTGTTAAACAAGGCTCTCAACAAAACCAAGAAAAAGGGAAATACAAATGGCATATTGACTTCTCAATAATGCAAACGAGTTATTCGCTCCCTGCGTTGTTTCTAAATAGTTCTAAATCTAATATATCCCTGCATGTACCAGAATATCCAGCATTAGCAACAGTTCTGTGCATATCTGCATGGACTTGCTAAACTATAATTATAATTAATACGAAATGACATAAGGAAAAAACAACAAAATACCAGCTCTTCAGGTCTCATGATTATGTAAAAGGTTTTCTCTATGGCTTATGGTCATTGCTTTCTCCTCTTTCGTGCCCCTTTATTGGTTTCCTTGGCTAAAGGCACTTCAACAACAGCCGGTTCCATGTCCATCCTCCGTTCACACGATTCATCACTTGCGCCTTTAGAGGTGGATGCATTATACTTGGGCTTAAATAATTCACGTTGTTGATAGGCTTCACCTTCATGATCATCATTATTCGGATCAAAGGACATCTCATATGAGTTACGCGGTTGAGACTTAAGCACCACATGCCAACCTTTGTTCACATGATCAGTGGCATAAAAAACTTGCCTTGCTTGGCTAGCCAGAACA
The DNA here is from genome assembly GCA_030267885.1 of Mesembryanthemum crystallinum. Taxonomy (NCBI): domain Eukaryota; kingdom Viridiplantae; phylum Streptophyta; class Magnoliopsida; order Caryophyllales; family Aizoaceae; genus Mesembryanthemum; species Mesembryanthemum crystallinum. The sequence continues at coordinate 8,146 of BSSO01004394.1, read as the reverse complement.
AAAGGCTCATTAGTCTTCAGTTGTCGCTTGAAATTAACACTAACAAAGCCAAACTCATCTTTTTTGACTCCTCTAACCTTATCATAGATATCACACCATTTGCAACGAAATAACACCACTCGATTTCCTCACAGATATTGTAACTCCAAGATTTTAGTCAAGATTCCATAATAATCTACATTTTCATCCCCTAGACATGTGTTTCCGATTACAACCACCCCACCATTTTGTGTTCTCAACCTCTTTTCACGCTCTTCTATGTGAAACCTAAATCCATTGACAACATAACCAGAAAAAGATGTTACATATTGTTTTGGACCACGTGCCAATGAGAGCAAATCCTCCATTTCCTTTTTCTTATCATGCTTGTATAGTCGTGTAACCTAGCAAAAGTTAAGTACATTATAAAGACATTGAAACACTTTTTTTATATATCAAAAAATCGATGATAAATTAGATTTTCTACTTACTTGACTTTTAAACCATTTTGTAAAGTTCTCACACCATTCTTTTTCACATACTCCATGATTATTAGGTGGTTGAATTCTTGAATATTCTCTACAATTAAGACATATAATAAAGTTACATCATAATCGAGAGAAAAATACTAAGAAAGGAAAAAACAAAAGAGCTTAAATGAAATCTTACTCTAGAAAAGGTTGGACTAAGTCACAATTCTTCAGTATATATATGTGAGCTTGGTCCAACTCACTTTTGCTGGTATCACGAACCCTTTGTGCTCCCAAACACCTACCAGGATGACTAAATATTGCCAAAGATCCACCACTCTCATTGACAATTTCATAATTCCGATCAAGACGATTAAACCTTGTCTCCATGCTAGTTATATACCTTGAGCAAAGGGTCATACACTCATCAGCCAAATAACCCTCTGCAACAGACCCCTCCGGTCGAGCCATATTGCGAATATAGGACTTCAAGCTATACATTTCTTGCTCAATCCCATACATCCATCTAAATTGGAAGGGTCTTCCAACTATAGCTTCATTAGCTAAATGAATAGGCAAATGCATCATGATGTCAAAAAATGCTAGAGAGAATTCTTTCTCTAACTTGCAAAGAGTAATGGGAATTTGAGTCTCTATTTGCTTCAACTCATCCACCTTTAGTGCTTTGGCTCCCAAAATCGTAAAGAATATCGACAACTCAATCAAAGCCTCACGCACAGATGGAGTAAGAAGACCACGCAGTGCTACCGGAAGAAGATGTTGGAGTATAACATGACAATCATGGCTCTTTAGCCCAGAAATTTTGGCATCCTTCATGTTAACACAATAAGATATATTTGATGAAAAGCCATCTGGAACTTTTAGCTCTTTCAAAAATTGGCAAAATGTACGCTTCTCAACCATAGAAAAAGTATATGGAGCGGGAGGCATCTTTAATTTATCGCCATCTTCAAATAAATGTAAATTTGACCTCAATTGCACTTCTTTTAAATCAAGACGAGTTTTGGGAGTGTCTTTAGTTTTCCCTTTGATGTTCATGATGGTTACAAGAATACTATCACAAATATTTTTTCAATATGCATCACATCGAGATTGTGGTGTAATAACAGGTCCCTCCAATATGGAAGCTTAAAGAAAATGCTTTTCTTATTCCAGTTGTCCCCCCTCTTATCATGAAAATGTGCAGGCTTCTTATGTGCCTTAGTCCATATGATATTCTCAAGATCTTTCACCTGCTCTAGAATGTCATCAATGGAATAAGGCTTTGGAGGCAAGCTACGCTCAATTGTTCCATCAAATAAATCCTTTTCTTTTCTCCACTTATGGTTACGAGGTAAATAGCGTCGAAGACCCATATAACAATGCTTGCTACCATGAGGTAACCTTGTGGAGCAAGTCTGCTTCAGACAACAAGGGCATGCCAATTTTCCCTTAGTACTACATCCAGACAACATCACATACGCTGGGAAATCATTGATTGTCCACAATAAAGAAGCATGGAGCTGAAAATGACATCTCACTGATGCATCAAATGTATTTACACCCACCTCCCACAACTCATTCAACTCCTCAATCAGAGGTTGCAGATATATATCAATTGTATCCCCAAGACTATCTGGCCCCGGAATAATCATTGAAAGAATCAAATTAGATTTTTTCATGCACAATTCAGGGGGAAGGTTATATTGAATGAGAATTACTGGCNACTATGTGATTGTTTTGAATTGGTAAAAGGTTGAAAACCATCACTAGCAAGGCCAAGTCTGATATTACGAGGCTCTGATGCAAAGTTTGGATGCAAGTCATCAAATGATTTCCATGCCAGCGAATCAGCCAGATGTCTCATTGTACCATCTTCAATTCTTTTATCAGAATGCCATCTCATCAATGATGTTGTCTTGGATGACATATACAATCTCTACAACCTTGGTTTCAGTGCGAAATTTGATCTCACAACTCAATAATCGTTGCTCTAAAAACAAAATAAATCTTACCTAATGATGAGAATTATAGGTCAAACCACGCAACAATTTGAGCTGAAAATCAACCAAATGAAGTCGTCGATGAGAGAGAGTGAGAGAAAGCGAAAGATCAGTAGCAACGAACTGCAACAGCGGTGAGGAAGAGCGGATTGGAGCAATTGGAGGTAGTCGTTGCAATTGATACAGTTGTCGAAATGTGGAATTGATCGATGCAAAGGATGCAATTGCTCTCAGCAGAAGAGAGAGATATGAAAGTCGTTGCTTACTGACCAAAAAGAAAAGAAGAGAAAGAGGGGAGAAGCGTAATGAGGAAGAACCATTCTTTTTGTTTCTTTTTACTTTTATTTTGTGTCATTATTTCTTCAAATCAAAATTTTGGGTGTTTATAAAAAAAATCTAATATTTCCTCTAACTAACATTATTTTTGGAGGAGTTTCATATATTCATTTACACTAAAAAAATTATTTTCAATTTCTCCAATTTATCCGAACATGGAAAAAAAATAATTACGAACTTCGTAAGTAGTCGTAAACTATTTAACTAATCGTAGACTTTTCGTCGTTATTAATACCATTTTAACAATGAATTTTAAAATTTGTCGTTGTTGGTTGGTCGTTAAAAGCCCTTTAAAAAATAATAACGATGAATTTCACAAGTCATCGTAAACTGTAGAATTAGTAGTAGACTTTAACGACGAACGAGTCAATTTCGTCGTTATTAATACCATTTCAACAACGAATTTTAAAGTTCGTCGTTGTTAACCAAGTTGGTCTTGGCGTAGTGGTAGCTCACTTCGTCCCTTAACCAAGTGGTCGGGAGTTCGATTCCCAACCCTTGCGAATGGAAAGAGATCCTTGGCCATCCCTTTACCCTTAACTAGAGCTCCCGGGGTGAGGGGATTAGTCACTGCTGTCGGCGGTGGATACCCTGGTTAAAACCAAAAAAAGTTCGTCGTTGTTGGATGGTCGTTAAAACCCCCTTTTCTAGTAGTGATGGTGCCCATGTATTTTTCACTTTTCTATTTGGAGGACAATACTTTTTCAAAATCTACACGGTAGCCTTCAATTTTCGTGAAATCTATATGGTTCCCTCCCGCTCACAATTTTGGCTAGAAAATGAAATATTTCACTAATAAACTCATCCTCCATTACCCAACACATTTCCTTAGCCCCCCAATAATTCACTACTGCCACTTAAAAGTTATCGAATTGTTTGTTATACAACGTTTGGAATATAACTACTTTAATCATAGAGAAATAAAGAAAAAATATTTGAAAATGAACGGTTTGTGATCTCCAAATATTATTACAAACTATGAAAGACTTCAGGAAGAACAAACCATGATCAGCTGTGCCCTTTAAATAACCCCAAATACGGTGCACAACACGAATGTGAGTAGTACGAGGTGCAAGCATAAATTGACAGACTAGGTTAACAACATAAGCAATATCAGGCCTAGTCATAGTAACATACATATTGCAAGACACCTACCAAATTCCGATATGTCGTGTGATCTGCAAGTAACTCACCATCCACCAACGATAATGCAGTTCTGGAAGCTAACGGGATATGCAAAGGTTTCACAGTATGAAGACCGAACATGGCCAATAAGTCCTGAACATGTTTGTGTTGAGTAAGAGTGATGCCAAGGGGGGTGCGCATCACCTGAATTCCAAGAAAATAGTGAAGGTCCCCAAGATCCTTCATAGCAAACTTGGTGGACAGGTTGGCAATCAAATTATGAACAAGAGTGAGATCACTACACGTCAAAATAATGTCATCCACATAAAGAAGTAGAATAAGAACTGATCCACTCCACTAGAAGACAAACATAGAAGGATCAGGAACACTGCAAGTAAAACCACGAGATAAAAGAAAACTGCTAAAACGCTGAAAATAGGCACGAGGTGCCTATTTGAGACCATAAATGGACTTCTTCAAATGGCAAACATGATTGGGGTACTGGGGATTAACAAAACCAGGAGGTTGTGTCACATACACCTCCTCCTATAAGAACCATGAAGAAAGGCATCCTTAATTAAGTTGGCGGATAACCAAACCACAAGAGACATCAAGGGAAAGAATAATGTGAATAGTAGTAGGTCTAACAACTGGACTAAAAGTCTTATGGTAATCAATGCAAGGAAGCTGACCGTTTCCTCAAGCAACCAAACGAGCCTTTAGATGATCCACAGTACCGTCTGAATTATATTTAGTTTTATAAAGCCACTTACAATGAACCAAATTCATATCTTTGCAGTATGGTACTAAATCCCAAGTGTTATTGATTAAAAAAAGCATTAGATTCCCCTGTCATAGCCAACATCCAACGGGGATCCTTATTGGCCTCGGAAAATTATGGGGCTCAAAAACCTTGTCCAAGGCACTAAGAGACATCAAGACACCGGGCTTAACAACGCTCGACTTAGATCGGGTTTGGTAGCCATGGGTTTGAGGCGCGGTTGTCGAGGGGACAATAGCGGGCAAGGACGATGGAGAGAGGGAGATCGAGGGAGCAGGTTCAGCAGCATCCAAGGACGCCCCCTACAGTTAAGTAGGGTAGGAGACTTGACAACGGGGTCAGCGAAGGGGATGCTACCACCCGGGCAGACTCGCACGAGGGATCGGATGATGGGAACGAGTAAGGGACCGAGTTCTGGATCGGCCGCTCAGCATGGGATCCGGACGATGTACCTTGCGATGGGGAAGTGGCCATAGCTGAGGATGTCAACGCGGGAGCTTAAGCAGTAGATCCGGGCACAACAAATGCACATAAAAGCATGGGCATGAGCTCGAATTGGGGTTGAACGCTCGAAGAGGAATCAAGACCCGGGGATATACACCCGAGGTTTAGGAGCTGGTAAGTGAAGATGACCACAGGGCGGTGAGCAACATAGGGTCAATAGGGGGTGACGAACCAGGCTAAGGTGCTAAGGCCACTAATTCAGGATAAGGGAATTGAGCCTCGCTCATGAAAACGAACATGACAACTCACAAAATTTTTTCCCAAAACGGAAAACATCGATAATCCTTATAATAAGGGGGTATATCCTAAAAACACACATTGACGGGATCGAGGATGAAGCTTATTAGATGAACTTGCAGAAAATTTGGAAAAACACTCACACCCAAAAACACGCAAGAAATCATAGTCCGGTGGTTTATGAAATAGCTTTTCAAACGGAGAAACACCACCCAAGATAGGCGTTGGCAAACGATGGACAACATAAGTGGCTATATAAACAGCATCCACCGAAAATTGAGCGGGAATACGAGCTTCAATGAGAGATGTGCGATCCATTTCAATCAAATGACGATGTTTATGATTAGCCACACCGTTTTGAGCCTGAGTGTTGGGGCAAGATTTTCTAAAATATATACCAAAATCCAGAAAATGTTGTTTTAGGGAAGAATTATCAAATTCACGCCTACCATCACTTTGGTACATTTTGATACGACAATTAAACAAGTTCTCAACCAATTTTTGGAAACTTAAAAAATGCTCAAAAATTTTGGATTTTCATTTCACCGGGTAAACCCAAGTAAAACGAGAAAAATCATCAACAAAGAGCACATAACATTATAATTCCATATTGGAAAACAGGATATTGCCAAACATTAGAATGAATTAAGTATAGAGGTGATCATAACAATGATCAACGTCATTAAAATTCAAACGATACGATTTGCCTGAACAACAAGAGACACAATTATCCTGAAATTTGGATACAGCCGGAAGTAGGTTACTAGACCTAAGCTTGTTAATAAACCTATTGCTTGTATGACCAAGACACCGATGCCATAGGTCCCCGGAGACATTGGTGGTGACAAAATTTAGGATAGACTGAACCACTACAGGCAAGGCTAGGGGGTAGAAGTCTCTTGAACTAGGGCCTTGGAGAAGCACATCACTAGTATGATTATTCTCGACACAAACAGAAGATCTTTTAAAATTAACCTCGCAATCATTGTCATCACAAAGATGCTTAATAGACAATAAATTGTGTCTAAGACTAGAGACATGATAGACGGATCTAACTGAAGTGGCTTGCCAGAGGTTTTTAAAGTAGTTTGATCGACACCAACAGTAGGAAGCAAATTACCATTACCAACTTGAACATTATTTGATCCATTTTAAGGTTTTAAATTAGAAATTATACCTTCAGATGGTGTCATGTGAGACGCAGCAGCTGAGTCAGCATACTAGGTAGGTTCAGTCATATCACCTGCATTAATAGCAACATAAGCAGGGGTAGAAGAGGCATCCACATAGCATTCAGGGCAAATGGAGCCTCCATGGCCGGGTGAGAAACAAAATTTGGCAAAAAATATGGGGTTTAGCTACATTATTGCTAGAAGACGCTAAATTACATGCATAAACAACGTCGTAGAATTAGGATAAGTAACATGTAACGAACTAGAGCTTGGCGAGATATTACCCGAGGCAGTTAAACCGGCCAAATTACGCGCGCCCGAATCTGGTTGAGTTGTACGGGCATGCTGCTGAACCTACACACCCGTGCGAGGGGTGTGCTGGGCAAATTGCATCGTGGCTTGCTGTTGCTGCGAGCGATTGTTGTTGTTGGCTTGCCCACCTCGATTTCCATGGCCACCACGACGATTACCTCGCCCCTCATTGTAACACCCCAAATTTTCTAATAATTTATTTAAATAATAAAACCCTTTTTATATCTTGAAAACACATTTAAATTAAAAGAAAATCTGTGGTAGTACCGCCACATTTATTCAAAAGAGAATAAATGCAAGGCTAATGAATTAAATAAAAGAAATTCATCTATTTATTAACCAAATTGTCTAAATGTTGTCTAGATGGGTTATTGAATTAAACCAAAACCAAAATCCCAAATATCCAAAATAGATGTCTCAATAATTCGATTACAAAATCTCCCATGAAGTCCATTCAAATAATTCCAGTGGCCTCACCAAGTATCATCATCTTCTGTAACATGAAGGGAGAAAAGAAAACAAAATACAAAGGAACAAAGTCAGGGAAAACGAGTACGCAATACCCTATACCCCGTAAAAACATTTTCGAAAACACTTACCTTTATTTTGAAAACCATTGAAAACATTTGCATGCACAGGTAATCAAGCATACGCACACCATCAAGTTAATTATTAAGTCTTGTTTAAGGGTGACCACACCTCCGTAAGATTACAGAAGAGCCGTCTTGTATTAACAATGAGAGGTAAGAGAGCGGGAGTAGACCGAGTGCGAAACCCACGCCGCCTACACCAAAATATCATTCGGCTATCGCCATATACATAAATCTTTGCCATATCATTTCTAGAGTGTGCACACCCCCTCTAGTAGTCCCAAGTCTAAGGTCCCTAACTAGAGGAAAATAACGGGGAATCAACCATCGCAGAGCAACAACACTTGTTGTGCCCCTTACATAAATGAAATATAACGGGGAATCAACCATCCCAGAGCAATGGATTGCCCATATGCCCCTCACAAAGCTCTGTTTACTCCTAGGGGTACCAACTAGGAGTCTTACCCTCATTTAGTTCATTTCACACATAACAAATAATTTATTTAAATTAATTCTTAATAGCCAAAGTAATCATTTCAATACTTTTCTCCATCTCTAGACATCCATGTCTAATATAGCATGATCCTTATAAATCGATTCCGCAAAATAACACATGAATAAACTCTTATCTTTATTT
>BSSO01004393.1:0-14618 GCA_030267885.1 Mesembryanthemum crystallinum | reverse complement strand
TTGTTAAGAGGATCGCCACTCTTCATCCCTCTCCCAGGTGGGGATGGACAGGCGGACTAGGATGGTGTCAATGACTTGATGGGCAATCCTGGCTTGGCTAACTTTGTTTCTGTTTTCCATCTTAGTATTATTCTTTTAATAACAATCGCTGGTATCACATGTTTGCCCCTCTTCTTTGAATCAATTCATCACATGCAGGAGTTATTTTTGGAGAAGGGTGAAGCTGCAGGAACAAGTGGAGCTTTGATGGATATGGAGTAAGAATATTTATTCAGCTTTTCCATTATTTATCTAGCTTTTCTGTGTTTGTATGTTTAAATATATTACTCTTTTTTGTGGTTTACTTTGCATGCTGCATGCGTTAATTCACCAATGTGATGAGATGATCAAAAAAGGTAATGCATTCTAAACATTGAGAATAGGAGGTAGTTTGTAGAAAGAAGCTTACTAGGTAAATGAGGTAGGTGATGCATAATTGTCAAAGGAGGTCTAAATTTCATCAGTCCTTTTGAATAAGTTGTTCATAGTCATAGCTTGCTTTTTTTTTGCTAATTCTTGTATCCTCTGCCCTGGTATGAATTAGCATTCAATTTTATGATATCTGGTCTTTAAAGGTAAGGGGGGTGGCTGAGTTTGTGTATTAGGGGGGGGGTATATATGGTGCTTCTCCAGTTGCTTGTTTGATTATCTGGCATTCGTGAACTGGCAAATGAGTCTTGATTTCTTATACAAAATAAGTTGTAAATTAATTTGTTATATACCCTTGTGATGGATTGTAGAATGACCTCTTTTTGATCTTATGAGGGGAGGGGGGGGGGCAGTTGTTAGATTTAACATGCATTGAATTTCTGTTAGTTGGAGTGTTTCCAACAATTAATCAAAAGTTCTCTTTAATTCCAGTGCTGAACCACAGGCATCTGTAAAAGCCTCTTCTCCTTCCAGAGGAGATGACCATAATGAAGGTGTTTCGGACACATCATTACCTTTGCCTGCTAATTACTTCAGTATCCAGGTTAGCTCTTTGCATCAATTCTTGTGTGCTTGATATAGTTTTCAGCTTCATTAGGAAAATGGAGACCTATAGACTGATCAGTATCTTAAAAAGAAGTGATTTCTTTCCGAACCCTCATACTGTTGCGTATTCAGGCGCCTTCCACCCCTGGACTAATGGAAGAGCCAAACTTTCCTAGCGCTCAAGAAGCACTGGTCAGTGATGATCATGTGGATGAGGACCATAATCCATCAGAGTTAGCGGCAAAGGAAGTGTCTGGACCTGCTTCAAGTCAACCAGAGCCTCCTAATTCCAGCACTGTTGATTTTCTTGCCAATGGGAATTGCAACCACGAGGATGAGCACGAGAACGAAAAAGCAAGGTCATTAGGAGTTGAACTCTCAACTGGTAATGGTCAGCCACTTAATTCCAGTGAGCAAGTTGAAGCAAACAACTGTTTAGATAGTATAGGACATATTGTTGATGGGAGTTCTGCCGAGAATGAAAGAACCATGGCTGCTGATATTCAATCTAAAGGACACTCTGGAGTTAATGAAGTAGAAGTAGGCATGAACACAAGTGCTATATCGTTGCCCAACACTTCCTCTGCTGTGGAGGTCTATAGTTGTGCTCCGGATGCTGGTAGTGACAAAGCTGACCTTAATGGTATGTACCCTGTCACGTCTGGTCCTAAATCAGAAAATGATAAATCATCACTTGGTTCTGGAGTTCCTAGCACTGGAGAAACTGATAGGGTTGTCATAAGTAGTGGTTCTGAACCCCAGAATGTAGATCAGCCTTCTCTAAACCCAGAAGTTCCTGAGACCTTTGATCCCATCATAGAAGAAAGTTTGTCAGCTCCCTCTATGCCAGTGCTTCAGGCTTGCAATTCACATGAACAGTATGCTTGTAATGGAATCGATAGCTTGGTTGGTGCCTCCAACCTCCCAGCCGAAGATGACAGGCTCTGCTCATTTGGGAAGTCTGGAAGGGAAGATGCTACAAATGTTACTGAGATTTCTCCAGATGTTCAAGGTTAGTTGGATTTTGTTATTTGGTAATTGATATACACTATCTTGTTAATAAAACATTTTTTTTTTCTCAGTAAAGTATTGGTTGTGGTTGTTAATTTTCTGATGTATAGCATTAACAGATGCAATGAAAACAATCTTGAATGCAGGCCAGAATACTCATGAAGTTACTGATGCAGATAGCAGTTACTTAGATGGGAAGGTGCACAACATGATCTCTGGAGATATTAGTATAGAAAAAGAAAATAATCTCGAACTTTCTGATTTGCCTGCTCCTGAAAAGCTGCTTTCTATGCCTAATCTTCCTGCTGGTCAATCTGATGACCCTTTTGTTGAGTGTACTCCTGCCAAAGAAGATCTTGCAGCGGGTGGTGGAGATGCGACTGTGGAAAATATCGTATCCGGGAGGAAAAGAAGCTATACTGAAAGTACTTTGACCTTGCAAAGTCTAAATTCAGCTGAATCTTCTGGTGCAGCTCAATCCAAAAGATCTGTAGAATATATTCCCAATGATGATGATCTATTATCTTCTATTTTAGGTATTGCACCATTAAGCTTTATCCTACTGCTGGCAGTTAACTTAGTTTGGTAGGAGAAGTTGATGAAAAATACGTGCATAACTTATAATTCTTGCTTTGTGATGTTGTGATTGGGCATTCTATTCATGATTCTCTTCAATTATTATGACAGCTGGTAGAAAGTCTACGTCCTTGAAAATGAAGCCTACTCCGCCTGTTGCTGATACAGTACGTGCAAAACGCCAGCGAGTTACTGTCCGTGCTAGTGCTCACAAGAGAAAGGTTCTCATAGACGATGCTATGGTATTGCATGGCGAGTAAGTGTCGTAATTTTGGTTCATTCTGGCTTTCCTTTCCGTATAAGCTTTCAATTGTTAAATGGTCTGGTTTACCTTAAGTCATCAAAGTAATTTAGATGGCTTTGAACCAAAGCCCAACCGCCCAGAAGGCTTGCTGAGATTGTGTTGGCTGCCTTCTATCCCAAATAGAGGTCTGATTCCATAATAGATTTAAAGAATTGGGGATCCTAAAATTAATGGGTCAGTCACTAGAGTCTAGAAATATTAAGTGCACAACTATTTGGGACGACTAAGTAATCACTTACCTTATTTTTGAACTTCCTAACCTGTGGCAGTTATATATCATATAGTTCGTTGTGCAAGAAGACACAAGTTTTAAGGAAAAGAAATTGTAGAAAAATGGACAAGGCTGCATATGTTTGACCTCTCAACCTACTGTAGGAGGGAGGCTTGTGTTGGTGGTGGGGTAATCGTATTGAGTCATGTATGATAGCTGTAAACAGTGGTAAATAGTCGTCAATTGCACTGCTTGATTGAATAGATATTAGCTCACCGCTACTTCACTTTGAAAATTTGTCTGAAGGTAAAATGTTTTGGCAGCAGAAATTGGCAACTGCTTAAAAATGTCAGCATGTTATACAACCCNCCGTAAAAAGAGCTGAGGGGAAGAACAAAGTATTGATTATCGATGGCAATCATTAGTATGAGATAATGAGATGTCATGGTGGCAGTGACGAGCCAAGGTTGTCTAATTAGAGAAAACATTAATGCCATATGGATGATATACATATGCTGTTGTGGGACTTGTTCTTTATTACCGATAGCTAACACTTATGAAAGCAACAGGCTATGTGCCTTTTTTGGTGTACTTTGTAGGAGAAAGTATATAATTTTGTAGAATTAAGGTGTTTCCTGGATTTATGAGTTTATGTGGAGTAAGTGGTGAAGGTATATTCAGTTTGGGTGTTACCCATTAGCATTTTTCAAGTGGTGTCCTTGACACATTTCATAGTTTTGATATAGATGTCTTTTTGTATTACTATGGTGAGAATTGTTTTCTCGAATATCTTTCCCTCTTTTATGTAAAGATGTGATTCCATTTTGTGTCTAAAAGAGAGTTTCTTAAACAATATTTGTATCTGCTCAGAATGATACGGCAACAGCTAACAAATACTGAAGATATACGTCGTGTGCGAAAGAAAGCTCCCTGTACACGCCTTGAAATTTGGATGCTTCAGAAACAAATCTTGGAGGATGAGATTTTCAGTGAAGCTGTATTTACAGGTAGAGGATTGGAAAAGTTACAGTTTAGTTTTCTCTTAGATCTGAAACATTTGCATTCTTTTCTGTTATTTTGAGGTTAGCTATTTCTCTTCTTTCTGTATAAATTAGCTCGCTTGGTGATTAAATGTATTGCCTCCATCCATATAGTGTCAACATTTGTTTTCTGTGCCCAACTTTGACCATTGATTTTCTCAAAATATGGATATAATATATGAAAAAATAATATTATGAAAGTACCTAACAATCATATTTTCACAATATGTTTTTCATAGTATAATATCAAAGTTGGGCATGAAAAACAAAAATTAACACTGCTTTAGGGACAGAGGGAGTTTATCTTAGGAAAAAGTTGTTAGGGTACTTTCAGATTGCCACCACCACCAGTAAGGATCAACTATAATCTTTAATGGTTGCTAACCATTGTTATTTAGGTCTAGCCTTTATAAATTAGAACCATTTATTGCTTAAAATTTTGAATGCAACCTGATTCACTGATTTTGACCAGAAAAATACGGGGAGACGGTGAGAAAGGGAGAGGAGGAGGGGTTGGTGGAGGGCCTCCAGTCGCATGTCCCGCGAGGATTTTTTCCCTCTCCTTTTTTCTGCGCATTCTTTTGTCAGCATTCTTTGAGAAATTGGTATCATCTGTGTCGATCTTCCTAGACTTCAGAGGAGTATCAAAACTAGGGAACAAGCTTTGTTTCAGTCCCGTTCCCTTTGTTTCTTCCAAATTCAGGAATTTTCTTAATTTTTTGGTATTTAATGTGGACATCAATATGGTAGTATGGAAACAGAAGCAACAGATATTTCTGTCGGTTGGATCGATGACTGGTCATGGAATTAGCAGTGTTCAAATACTTCTTAACAAATCAATTACGAGCTTCTTCTTAACAAATCTTTCCTGGAAAATTTAGGAAGTATACTACTCAAAAGAGATAGAAGTGATGATTTTTCCCGAGATGATCAAGGCTATTACTGAGCTTAATTATTCACTTTCTAAAACCAAGCCAATATACTGTGTTGTGATACATCTTGTTGGCTCTCATATGATATGAAATTTTATATGGAGTAAAATTTGAGTCATTTATTGATTTATAAATAGGGTAAACTTCAGTGAGGTATATTGACAGATAGGTATACCGATGTTTAAGAAAATACATTGAGGTATACTCCGACCAGTCAAAGATGACGAGGCAATAGTATTTTAAAAAATTTGTTCAATTTTATGACCATAATGCCCTTAGTATACCTTGTTGAAATTCTTAACTAAAGAAAATTGGCCCTCTTTTCTTTTTTTTCTTTTTTTTATTTTTCCCTCTGTCCCGGAATTAGCTTTCAAAAACTAGAAAGGAACAAGATTTTAGGTGGGTGTTTTTAGACAAATTTACCCTTGTACTAATAGAAGGAATAAAAAATAAAAAGGGAATTTTATGTGAGATATTAAAGTAATAGAGGGATATTATTGTGAGAGAAAAAAATAATAGAAAGAGTGAGAGTGATTGGAGAGAGAGTTTAATTTTTTATTGTATTTGTGAGTTAGTGGAGGGGTATAATAGAAAAGTTATGAGATTTTATGGGTTTTGAAAGCTAATTTTGGGACAAAAATATGGTGTTTTTGAAAGTTAATAACGGGACGGAGGGAGTAGTAAGTTATATTTAGATATGTGTTTTTTCTTAATTTTTTTTTCTTATTAATTTTCTTTTAATCTATGTATCGTGAAGTTATTGGAAAAAACATCCTATCTTTTACAGGGACTTTTTTGACATTTCACTTGCTCCGTTAACCGAAATTCTCATTTGCCCTCAACTTCACCAAAGTAATATACCTCAATGTATTTTTTGAAACGTCGGTGTACTTATTTGTATTTATGTCAAACCTCATAATAACTCACTGAAATTTACCCTTATAAATATTTTTTTGTTTATTTATTTATTTATTTATGTGTCTAGTAATTTAATCGTAATGGCTATTTTACTTCTAATATATTAGATGGTCAGGACAATATCTTTTATAATCAATGGCCTCAGATGAATTTGTACCAGTGATGGTCCTAAATTTCAGCTATTTACTATTAATATAGAAATTTCTGGTTTAGTGATACAAGTGTCCTCTGCGTTGCTCTTATGATGGCGGTACAGGTTCTTGTTTTTCTTAACTGTCTTATATTGTTTATTTAACATGCTAGAAAAGGAGTTACGGGGACAAGTCTTTTGACTGGCTCAGTAATTTTCTGTCTTGTTTCCATTGATTCATTTAGTCTATTTTATTGACTCCGTGGATGTACTGCCCATATGGCACAGCTATAATTGTACTATTCCACTTCAATTTTATCAATGGATTGGGACTTGAGATAGCTCAATCCACATCAAGAGATTGCCAGACTATTCTAAATGGCTGTTCACTTTTCAGGGATGTCAGCAGCCTTGATCTCTTTGCATACTGGGACATTTGATGTGAGCAAAACCAAAATTGTTCAAGAGGATGGAAACAAAGGGGTAAACAAGATGGACTCCCCTGCAAGACCAATAGTTGGAGCAGAAGCCGAATATATGGGCACATGTACATCTTCTGTTGCTAGAGATGGTACCAACAGGGAGCAGATGGGAAGTCTGGAGATGCCATGTCAGCAAGAATCTATCTTACGTGCAGATGATAATACTCTGCAGAAAGAGATGAACTCAGTAGAAGATGAAGTCACGAAAGAGGTGTCAGACTGTCATGCTTCGGTTGAAAAAGTTGAAATGGAAATCGACAATGGGAGCGTTCCATTTGGTGGTGAAGCTATGAGTACTGAGCAGGCAACTGATATGATCGATTCATCTCACCTATATGAAACTGGCGATGTAGTTGTGTCTACTCATGTTGATGCATCTTGCGAGTTACTCGATCAAAGTTGTGATGTGCAATCTACAAGGGAAGATGTTTCCACATTGGAGGATGCGTGCCAAGCAGGGATAAGGGATCAGGAAGGAGTAGATGTAACTGTGTCTGATAGACTTGATGCAGAAGATAGATTAGATGGCAAAGATTTATCAGTGGAAACAGAAAACATTGACAACGCTGTACCCAGGGCAGATGTCCAGGACCAATGTTCTTTGCCTGCTCAAGATGTATGTGTCACTGACACCATTCCTCTTGAAGGTGGGACATGCCCAACATCAGACCAGATCATGAAGGAAAGTGAACTGGATGAATCAGTGCCTCTAGATCATTCTTCTTTGCCTGTTTATGATGAAATTCTTTCTTCTGATCAAAGACATGATGGCAGCAGCCTAACTTCAAACAATCTTGTTGGTGAGGAATTGAAATTAGACTCTTCACGTTCAGTTGAAGCTGATTTGAGCTCTCAAAAGACCTCATTGACTGAGAGAGATAATCTAGAGTGCTGGGAAGCTGATCCTAATATTGCCATGGACTCCAGAACCAATCATACAGACTATATTAATACTGGAAACGATGCTGTAAGTTCCATGCAAGCTAATCCTTTTTTAATTTTGATGTTTCACTGAGCTTGAATGTCTTCTTCTGTCTTAGGTCTCGTTTGGATACCAGCTTTTTGAGCCAGTTTGTTGCATTTTCAACTTGTTTGACTATTTGACAATCTGAAAATACAATAAAGCTTGTTTGGTAACCAGTTTGTTAGATGGCTTTTTGGAACCAAACAATCTAATTTGGAAAAGCTAAGGAGGGGTAGCTTTTTGCATTGGCTTGTTGAATTCCTCTTTTCAAAATGACCATCTTACCCAACTGTTGGCAATAATTACACCCCAACCAATTTTACCCAAATTATACCCATGTCTTTATTTGTCATTTTACATATTACCAACTACTGATAACCAGCCAATACTACAAGTAGTCAAACCAGCTAATTCAACAAGCTATCAACAACTAGCTATTCGAATCAGCTACTAGCTGATTGCCAAACAAGGCCTTAGAAATCTGCTTTATCTTTATGTGGTTTCAACTCTGTTGTTTGAGGCAGCTTTAGTTGTTTGGATGAAAAACTTTTCTCATGATTCACTGCATTTTGATTTTAGTTTTGTAGTTTTCCTGTTTATGCAGGTTTATTGACACTTTGTTATGGTAGGCATGATAGCATGTTTTTTTAACCATAGCCGATTTAGACTAAAATGTGAAGCTGTGAAGCTGCTAGGTTCTAATAATGTATTTATAACAAATGGGGGCTTGATTGGAATAAATGAACTCCTGAAGCTGGGATGCTAAAAAGAGATGTTTTCTGGTTTAACGATTCCGGTTTAGATAACGCATGTTGCATACTGCACGTGTCGTGAACAATACTGTTCCCATCCCGGAGCTAGTAATTGTTCTCTACTTTCAGATGGGAAGTAAAAGCCTAATAACTGGCATCAAATTATAATTATCAGTTATCTTTTGATCCCAAAGAAGCGAAAAGAAAAGAAAAGGGATAGTCAAGTTCAGAGACACATACGAAAGCACAACAAGAAAATAAAAGCATTTTATTTTATTCTTCTTTCTTTTGGGAATACTAAATTCTTTTTGCAAGTCTTTATTCAGATATTTTTGTTGGGATGAAGTTCTAAGCTTCTCTTTTTGGTGGCCTTTTGTTGCAGGACTTTGGGACAGATGCCATTGAACATGATACAGGTTCAGTTCTTTCTTATATATCCAGTTATTATCATTAGTTTGTCTGTTTTACCATATTAAAATGTGTAATCTGTATACTATTAATATTCTCAAAATTATTAACCAGTTTTGGCACCGGTCATGTGGATGCTTTTTTTGTACATCTGCATCCTTGTAAAGTAGAATTTGGCATTGTTGCATGTTGCGTTGTGGATTAAATGCGTCCTTGACACCGACTATTCCCAAGAGTTCCGAGCATGTGAAAGTTAAGAGCTGATGGTTTAATTTGCTGTTCGTTGTTCAGATTTTTTGAATGTTGATGATGACGAAGTTGATGAAGACTATGAAGGTGATATGCCGAGCACTGAAGAGAAGCGGATTCTAGACAACACTGGTTGGTCTACTCGTACCAGGTGTGTTGTTTTTCTGTTTATTTGCCTTCCATTTCTGTTGATTTGCTTATCTGTATTGTAATTTCTAATACGTTTCCCTTTTGCTCAGAGCTGTTGCCAACTATCTTCAAGTCCTGTTTGAAAAGGAAACTCAACATGGAAAGGAGGACATCTCCCTGGATAGCCTATTAACTGGAAAATCTCGTAAGGAAGCTTCAAGAATGTTCTTCGAGACATTGGTAAGTTCATTGATGGGTTACCCTTCCAAATAAATGAACTTCAAAATGAGTTCTTTAAAGAGGGATGCATTGCGAGTTCTCGAGTAAAAATAGTTGCTTTTCCAGAAAGGCCTCCCTTTTTGGCTTGCATTCTTCCCACAGAAAATAAAAAAGGAAAGAAAAAGTGAAGAGCACATAGTACATTGGTTTTTTTTAAAAAAAACTAAATAAATCAGAAACCATGGGAGTAGTAGATATGAATATAATGTCACTGTAATTGTTTGCAGGTTCTCAAAACTAAGGATTACATTCATGCAGAGCAACAAAGCTCTTTCTGTGACGTCCGAATAAAGCCACGAGGAAAGCTCCTGAAATCAGAGTTTTGATTCAACACATAAACACAGGAAGATAGAGTAGTGAACACCCATGTAATCCCTAGTTAGTTGACATAGCTTAGATTGGGGGGCGATTTTTCCCCTGCGATTTATTCCTTCGTCTAAGTTATGCCTTTTTGTTTTCTTGGTGATTGGTAGGTTAACAGGGAAGTTGGGGGGCGGGTTCTTGTAGCTTTTAGCATGCTGTATCATGGTAGTCATAATAGCATGTCTTGTAATATTTTATGTTGCATTTATGTGTACATATATAGTATCTGTAAAGCTAGCAATCATACAACTGGAGTTGAAATTGTGATGAATTAAATCTGATTTCTACAATGGTGCAATCTTGTAGCTTGGCAATATATGTAATATGATCCGGTAAAAATCAAAAAGCCCGAGTACAAATGTAATGACACGAATGTTTTTGCTATCAGTGATTGTAATTTAGACTTCGCAACCTATATTGCCGTTGTTGCCCTTCAATCACTCTTCTTTGCCATCTTTACCTTTATAGCCCTTCAAGAACCGCTTCCACCAATATGCAGAGGACTTAGGGTGCCTCGAAAGCCCATTCTTGTAGTCTACATAAATTATGCCAAAACGTTTTGTATAACCTTCTGCCCATTCAAAGTTGTCGAGCAATGACCATGCAAAGTATCCCCTAACATCTGAGCCAGCCCTGTCCATGGTTTTGCATCGTTCAAAAAACAACTGGTTAATGAGGGAATGAAATGATTTTACATGTTACAAACTCAGAGCAGTTCTACTATCTCATATATTTACTAAACCATTTGGGAAAATCATTAATTAGAAAGAGGTCCTTACTTGATCGCCTCTGCAACAGCAGCAACATATCCCTTGAAGTAAGTGACTCTCAATTTGTCATCTAGCACCTCATGGAGCGGAGCTGAGTCATTATCTTCATCATCCATACCTGTTATTTACAGATATAATGTACAGGTAATAGATTATGAAGCAGTTTCGATTAGCATGTACATCAACCGTTGAAAGATAATCTATTATGTGCAGTTGGCCTTTGGGTGAAAGTTTCCCCCTCCCCCTGGCATCAGTAAGGGGGCCATTCCTATCAATGGCTATCATTCCCCAAAAAAAGAACATAACAAAATCGGAGTCTTATTTTCCTCAAGTGAAACTTTACCATTTTCAGTAACATAAATTGGAGGATTGTCGTATTTTTCTGTGATGTAACCAAGAACTTTCTTGATACCCCAAGGTACTACATAGAGCCATGATGATGCAGCCTGCCATTCAAAATGGATATAAAAAATCAATGACATACTTGAGTGAGAAAGAGAATACGTTGGCAAGAGATGTAAGCATACCCTTTCACCAATCTTTTCACCATCATCCCATTCAGCTGCCAAATGTAAAAAGAAGATGATAAGAACATGATATAAATCTAGACAAAAGGTCGTAAAGGTATTGCGTCTTACCAATTCTCTCCACCCCCTGCGCTGCATAGAATTCAAGCCCTTCTGAGTTCTCTGTTGAGTGAGCTATGTACCTTGTGGTGTAGTGATTTAGACCTACAAAATCAAGGGACTTCCGAAGCAACTCTCTCTCTTCCTCAGAAAATCTGGGGAGCTGCGCTCCTAGTCTTTCACGCATTACAAGGGGATAGTCTCCGAAGAATATTGGATCCAAATACCTTAGTCAGACAATCATTTGAGTGATCAGTCAAACTGGAAAAAAAAAATGTGGCTCTCACTGCTAGAATTACAAAGAAAATTACAGATTCCAAGCAGAAGAAAGAGTACTTCAGAAAAAATCTGCCATTCCTGGTATCTATCATTTAATGGAGGATCATACCGAAGCTTAATAACAGAACACGATCATATGAAGCAGAGATCAACTCTATGGAATAGCTAATAACAGAATACTACGAATGAAGCAGGAGATAAAATACCATCCAATCTGGAAATCAAGACGCCTTGTAGTGGCATTTTTATCTTCAGTACTCTCTGAAAGAGCCTCAGCCCATTCACAATCCACCACTAAGCCTATCTGTCCCCCTTGCTTTTCCTAAATTGAGAAAAGCAAAAACACAAACAGGAAAAGGTATCATGAGAGCAAAACATCATTAATATAAATTGATAACATTTTAAAACTTGCAAAAGTTTTAAGACAAGTCGCACTACAAATGTTTCCTCTATGTAGAACGACAATTTAGTTAACCAATATAATTAGTTTAGACACTCAATCCATCTAGGCA
This sequence comes from Mesembryanthemum crystallinum, assembly GCA_030267885.1. Taxonomy (NCBI): domain Eukaryota; kingdom Viridiplantae; phylum Streptophyta; class Magnoliopsida; order Caryophyllales; family Aizoaceae; genus Mesembryanthemum; species Mesembryanthemum crystallinum. The sequence continues at coordinate 2,669 of BSSO01004393.1, read as the reverse complement.
AGTTAGAAAACCTAAGCCAGCAAATACCAAGCTCCTCTGTGACTCTATGACAAGGGCTGTTCTATAGAAGTTATGCATGTTTCCGAGAAACACAAAACTGAGAAACAAAGAAGATGTTGGATTCAAGTAATCTAAACTACAGCAGTATGGAACAAAACAATTTTAAAAAATAATCAAATTTGAACTGCAAACCTAAAAGAAGAGGCCAGATGCACACAGATATGGTCTCTTTTTAGAAATGGTTAAATATATTTTAAATTCCTTATAACTGCAAGAAACTTGCACACTTTAATACCCGCACCGCTGATAATGGCAGACCCCCCCCACCCACCCACCCACCCAAAATGGAAAAAGAAACAAATAGATTGAAAAGCTGATGTAGACTTGATGCACAATTGTTATCTTTGGTGAAAGATAACAGAAATAACCTTTGCCTAAGGTTGTGTACATGTGACTCCCACTCTAGCCCATCCTAGGCGGAGTCCTCATGAAAACGCACTTGGGTTATGGTGCAGTCAAAGATAAGCAAACTTAGTGGCTATCATGGCAACAATTATTACTTTGTTTGACTATGATAATAACTTGGCATACTTATCCACCATTGTGCATGGACATGTAACCACCAAACTATTTGACTATGCATGTAATATGCCAATGTTCACTTTCTAAAATTCAGAAACTGTAACCTAGATGTAATAAAGTTCCCAAGTAAATTCTGTGTTACAAGTCATGCAACCCTCACCAAATCCATTATAGAATATTTCTTACCTTGTACTTCTGTCTATAAATGGAAACAGCAGAAGCATGGGCCAGAAGCTGGTGATGTGAAACCAAATATGGCTCTGTGGACGAGTTTTCACTTCTGCCTGGTGCAAATATCCCGATACTATGTCCATTGATAGCTGTTTGAAGAGGCTCATTAAGTGTAATCCAGTTCTTCACTCTATCCCCAAAATTTGCAAAGCAAGTTTCTGCATATATTGCAAAATATTTTCTGGATATAGCAATTGTTGAAGCTATGTTAGTCATCTCCATTTGAGTATGCCAATTTATCTTGGCAGTATTGTTATGAGATATCAAGACAACTATATATTAAAGGGTGCTTCTCCAAAGTGGTTCTTAGTTCAGTATGCACTAAGTTTTAGAAAAACAGAAGATTTCTACTAGTCAACATATATGATAGGAACTCACACAATGTCCTTGTTTAACCACCCATCCATCGACTCCTGGAGATGTAACGGAAGGTCCCAGTGGTACAAAGTAACATACGGCTGAATACCTGCAAATTAGGTCTCAACGTAATATTATAGCTGATGCTAAAAAAGTTCTTCAAGCACACAATATTTATTTTGTACCTTGCTCAAGAAGAGCATTAATAAGGTTATTGTAGTAACTGATGCCTTCATCATTAACCTTCGTCCCCAGACCATCTGAAAAGTACAGAAAGACATTGTTGCATATGCATGAAGTTGACATTTATAAAAATCACACTGAAATAAGTAAAAGTGAAAAGCAACTTACCAGGGAATATGCGAGACCATGAAATTGAAAACCGATATGCTTCAAAACCCAACATGGACATGAGTTGTACATCTTCCTGTCATCATATTCAAGCAATCACTATAAATCAATTAGGATAAAAACATCATAATCTTGCTAATGATTCAAGCATTGAAACCATGCTTCCAACAAATAAAAAAAGGGGAAACAAAGTCAAACCAACCTTGTAACGGTGGTATTGATCAACTGCAACATCTCCATTGCTTCCATCCTTAATTTTTCCTGATCCAACAAGATCAATTTCAATTCATTTTCTTGTCCCAAGTATTAAATCCCTGGCTTTTGTATAAGTACAGACACATAAGTAGTAGTATCATGTAAACATTCCTTACCTTGAGTATGTGTAAAAGCATCCCAAATGCTAGGACCCCTATTGCCCTCCTTTGCTGCTCCTTCAACCTATAACTCACCAACACAATTTTAACAGTCAATTTTAAACTGGGGTCATTCATTATTTGCACTTAGAAAACTTAAAGAACCCAACTTATCCCCAAATGGGTTAAGATATCTTGAATGCAATTCAGTGACACAAACTGCTCCTAGTCCATATTATCAAACAGGTCAACCCAGGTCATTACCAGTAATTTTTTTTCAAAGTTTCGACCCATATAAGAAATGGGCATTGGCATCTACTCAAGTTGAGATATTGTCAATTTGATAGTACTCTTACTACAATTACACAAACACAATCGACAATGGCTATTATACTCAACTCTTCAATCGATCACAAAAAAAGTCCGTCGATCATTACCCATATAAGCATCCGATCTTTATAGCGCATATATATGGATCAACTGATCAAGTATGAAGAAATAAAGGGAGCAAACACTTAAGAAAGTGGAGAGAGAAAGGTAGAACCTGGTAAGCAGAGGTGGCGGCGCCGAAGACAAAATCGGAAGGGAAATCAGTTCTCGACACTTCTTTGATCGTCGAAGCCGAGTCTTGTGCGATGAATGTGGTGGGTTTCTTCGCCATTTTTGCGAACTCCAAAATCACACTGATTCAATTTCTGTGCTGAAATGTCAATGGGAGAAGAGAGAAAGAGAGAAGAGAGAGTAGCAGTAGTATGACTGTGTGTGTGTGAGCCAAGACTGAAATCTATATAATTA
>BSSO01004392.1:0-14619 GCA_030267885.1 Mesembryanthemum crystallinum | reverse complement strand
ATTTCTAAAACCAATTTTGGAATAAAGAGTTCATGGGAGCTAGTGACGAAGACGCCATAGATAAAAATTTGGAGGAGATAGAAATAGTCGAATGGCTCGAACAGGCGAATAAGGAGGTACTACCGCCGAGAATGTGAAGAAGGACATCAACGTCTAAATAATGACTACTAATCTCCCCAGCCAGTGTATGCAAATGATATAATTCGACAAAGCTTTTGAATGAGAAGGGAATTACAAGTACTTTCAACAAAGTAGGTATAATGCAGTTAAAAGGAAGGGATGCTCACCGTTGCAACAATGCAATGCTACTCTACACATGTTGGCAAATGGATCACCCGCTGATGCTGTTGATGGATATGTGCAAATGGGAGCGAGACAGCATAGCAATTGAATGTTTATTCGATTTTTATCGAGGTTTATATGAGGTGTTTTCTAAATACTGACTTAAGAAAGCTTAATAGTAATGATGTTGCACACTTGATCCAAATGTATTATGAGCATCATAACTTCCCTGTGCATGTTGGCTAGCTTGCATGCACTTGGAGTGGAAAATTTTCCCAACTTCTAGGGAAGCCAGTGTACTCAACGTGATCATGGCGTTTCGACAATCATGCTCAAAGCAGTCAGTTCGGTTTATGGATTTGGCGTGCATTTGGGACAAATAGTGACATAAATGTGTTCAACCAATTCACATTGTTCATAAATTATTGTAAGGAAGAGCCCCACCTATCGATTTTACAGTGAACAACACTCAATACAATATGGGATGCTATTTAACCGATGGTATCTATCTAAAATGGACTATTTTTGTCAAAAACTTCCCCCGATCCCAAGACCCAAAAAGGAAGAAGTTCAAGGCAAGATAAGAGAGTGGAGGAAAGGATGTCAAGCGAGTGTTCAGAGTCCTTTAATCTCAATTTGCAATCATTTGTGCACTAGCACACCTTTGGAACATTGACAAACTTAGCGATATCATGTGCACTTAGTGTGTGTTTGGCAAGCAGCTTTAGGGAGATTTTGGGAGAAGCTTTAACTTTTGGGACATTAAAAACTCTTAAAATTATTGTTTGGATGGAAGAATTTTGGAGGAGATTTAGCTTTTGTGATGGGATCAAAAGCTCCCAAAAGCTATTTTTGTGAAAACTATCAAAGCAAGCTTTCAACCAAAAGTTGGAGCTAAAATCTCACAGCTACAGCTCACAGTTAAGGCTATGTTTGGCAACAAAAGCTAGATTTTGGCAGCTTTTGGGCAAAAGCTACAGTTTGAAACTTGCATCTTCTTGTTTTTTCTCTCACCTACCAAACAAAGATTTTAGCAAAGCTACAGCTACAGCTCACAGCTATAGCTAATTTTTGAAAGTTATTCATAATAGCTTTCACTTGACAGCTATATTTTGAGTAAAAGCTACAGCTTGAAGTTACAGCTTGTTCTTTTTTCTCTCTGCTACCAAACAAGATTTTAGCAAAAGCTATTGCTAAAGCTAACGGCTACAACTAATTTTGCCAAACATAGCCTAAATCTCGCAACTACAGCTCACAGCTACAGCTGTTTGCCAAACATAGCCTTATATTATATCATATGATTGTTGAAGATGAAAGACACATATACATAGGCAATTGGAAAACCGATGATTATTCACTACAACTAACAAGGGCCCCTTCCTAATTTTCCGACATACCTCCAAACGAATCAGCGTAGTCGAGATAGGTTGATTCATCATCATTTTAAAGCAGATTTGGTAGAGCATATTTGGTATCTTTTAAAAGGTGAAAAGACGTTATGTAATTATGTTCTCGCCTTTTTAAACTTGTTTTTTCTTTTACACGTTCTTACTTATGTCATGTTAGTTTTGTAGTTTAAAATTTTGTTTTTATAGTATTCAAGTATGCTACATCAGTTATGAAACTATTACCTTTGTGAAATAATTTGTGTGTCATATTTTTCATATATTATGTTGTTCAATAAAGTTGTTAAAAAATAATCATTATACAAAAACAAACATTCTTTTGGAGCAAGCATTTATTCTTCGACGATATATCATTTATGAATGGTATAAATATTGTTTTTAATTACTAATAAGTTGGAGAAAAAATATTATTTTCTTTAACAAAATCGACAAAAGAATTGCTTTTGTTAATTCAACAAAATTTCTGAAATTAATAAATAATATAATGTCCTTGAATTTGAATTATTATTTTCAAAATACAAATTAATTTCATAGAAAAAAAATAGTTACCCAAAAATGAATTTAAAGTTTCTAGGGGAATTTTTTTTTTTTTTTTTGACAAGAGTTTTTAGGTGAATATATAAACATGAATAAGTAAAATAATGTTGATTGATATGTGGGAGATGAAGGAAAGGAAGTTGGATGTTGCTAGCCAATATTTGGGTTTGTAGCTATAAATGATAGTTTGTAATTTGGTGGAGAGTTGATGTGGCACTAGTAGGAAAGAGGATATGTTGCCAACTACTGCACATGCTCTTTGTTAGGAATAGTGGCAAGAAAGTAAGAATAAAACCGCAAAGCACACACGAGAATTTTAACGTGGAAAACCCAACTGGGTAAAAAATCACGAATTGCCCTAATAAATTTCTTTAGTCGTTCACCTTAAGCACTCTGTACACCTTGAATGCTCAAATCGTTCCTTTTCTCTCTTTCTGTAAGAGTACATATTTTCCCAAGTATAACACATTCTTTTATAGACCCAAGACATTACATAACCTAACCCAACTAGGATTAGGAAACTGTAACCATCCTAAACTCTAACTAGGAATCCTAGACCTTCACAACCAAGTAACTTCCTTAATTGTGTTACAATAATATCCTAATTAAAATCTTTAGCAATATAGAATATTACCTAAACTAGGACTTTGATTAAAATAGGAAACAAATCATCCCGCAAAAGATTTGCCAAAAACAGCTTTCGTGGACTCTCCAAAGCTGCCCAGCTGGGCCGATTAACCGCCCGCCCGGGCGGTGCTTCTCTACACAGCATTGCTGCTCTCGGCAAGGGCGCCCGCCCGGGTGGGAATCCCGTCCGCCAAGGTGGGCCTACTCCAACGCCTAAATTGTTGTCTGTTGCAATCTTCGAGCTTTGTTTTTCGATCCTTGTTCGGTCGCAATCCGACCGAAGCCGAACACATGTTAAGGCTTGATCCTAACAAATCCTCCCCTCAAGCCCAGATATGTTCATTCCTCGTTCTTCATTCACTTGAGACGTCCCGAAGACGCCTCCCCTCGAACCCAAACTTCTCCATCAAGTATGAAGTGATTTCTTTCGTTCCTTGAGCCCTTGATGACTACTCTGTTCTCTTTGAGTACCGTCAAGACGCCACCTTTCACATGGGACTCAAACCCAAGTCTATCGAGCATTCCAAGTGAGATAAGATTTTTCCCCAAATTGAACAAATCTCACCTCTGTTAGATGATGAATCCGCCCATATAGTCCCTTGATGTCAATGGTTCCAATCCCTTACACCTTGACTTCTTCTCCATTCGCCAAGGTCACATTCCTTCCTTCATATACCTCGAACTTCGAGAAACTCTCCCTCTTAGAGCATATGTGCTGGGTACATCCCGAATCAAAAATCCAACCTTCACTCAGCGCCTTTGATTTCTCTTGCACAAGAAGTACGTCCCATTCGTAACCTTCAAGTACCATTCCATCCACTATAGCCGCAGTTCCCTTTCCTCCGCGCCGTTCTCTGCACGCCTTCAAGTCTTCCTTTGTAACACACCGGGGTTCAAGGCAAATATATAAAACATTCAACCCAAATGTATTACTAGGCATTTGTGTCATACTAGTACCGAATTAGGGTGGTACAAGTATCACACCCACACCCAAAACTTACTGGTATCAACAACTAAAGTACCAAAATTAAGTTTTTCAACTATAGTTATTACAAAATTCCTTAGGTCCACAAAAATCAAAAGTAAAGTTCCAAAAGGACTTATGTGTTACAAGCAAAATTCAAAATTTTACGGCATCACTCGAATTCCCCTGCTCCAAAATCTGTCATGCAAAAACAATGGAGAAAAATAGGTCACCGTTATGCTGGTTAAATCATTAATCCAAATCTACCTAATTAAGCAGAGTACGAGCCTAATTTTTTTTATATTTTTAATGTCTAACAAAATTAACCCACCAGAACTACTATAATAATTTTTAAGACTTAAACTAGATCATTATATCCAGTACCCATCTTGTTGTTATTTTATCATCATCATCATCATCATCATCATCATCATCATCATCATCATCATCATCATCATCATCATCATCATCATCATCATCATCATCATCATCATCATTATTATTATTATAGCCAAAGATCATAAATCATGAAAAGGAAGGGTTTGTTAAAGATTCTTATCCCAGAACCTCAGCCTTAACGTTAGGTATTGATCAATACCCTTAGAGCTCATTACCTGCAATCGCGGTCTTTATTTTTATAGAGTACCTTACTTTTGCAAGTCTGCCACAAAGACGATAACTCATATTATTAATCTTTAGATCGGGTGCCTCGTATTAACGAGTCCTCCACTCATATGGGCACCCCACGCTATTAGGCTGGTAGTTTTGTTCCACTTCGATTATCCGAAGCGGACTGGCCAGTTTTGAAATCTAGTGTGCACAACTTAACTCAACCAAACCACATCCTTTCTCTATATAAATTCTACATTACAGACTTGTCCAATTATGAGTTTCTAGACTTATTCGTTAAATGGTCATTTGATTAGTCAAAGATGATCATAGTACCAAAACATATGTCTCACCGATATAACCCATATTTTGTACATCCTCAAACTTAACCAGGACTTGTTATAAAAATTAGATTATCAAATGTTCCTCTTTTTAATACTCAAACCATTACTTAATTTTGTTTTACAAACATGAAGAAGGTCAAGATACGTCCCTAATCCTTATTTATGCCCGCGATTAAGACATGGTATCCTAACTCATGAAACTCTCTTGTGACTATTCTTTGAGTACATATCGTTAAGATGAAGGTGATGCTTTTATTACAAATACAACTATTTTTACCTTGTCCATTAAACAAAAGAATACCAACAAATTTCATATAAAAGTAGACTTTGATATTCACTTTAATGAAGTGTAAAACTCAGCCTATTCCACCAAATTGTTATCTTAACTCTTTAAAATATCAATTGGGTACCATATCCTATTTCAACCTCTTTTATTATAACAACATCATATGCTTATCATCTTGCATGTAGATTTCACAAGATCATGATTTTAACTTGATTGATTAAAGTATGTGTATCATGGAACCAAGGTTTGTGGATTTCGACAATGTCAATTGAAATAGCAAAGTACAACCAACAATATTAATGACCCTTACTAATTAATTAAAGTGCCAGGACTTACATGCATACAATCATTCACCCAAAAACTCATATCAATCTTAGATTATTCCTTCTAGTTAGTCCAAGATCATCACATTTCTAAATCATTACCATCTTCCATGAAACTTAAATTTGTTTGCATGTAAATTAAACAAGTACCACAACTACTCTACTCTCTCTCGTCCCAACATATTAGCACAGACGATGGTTTATTTCATTTATTACCCAATCCTTACTCTATGATTTCCCATTGTTAGCATTTTAGTATACTACTAACCATACCCTAAATAACTAGGTGAGAGATGGACAATGATTATACCTTAGCTCTTGACGTTCAAAGTTGAGTAATCTTCTCCTTGTACCACTACTCACAGCCCTCACACGTCGACTCTCTCTTCTTTTTTCTCTGCACCTTCTTCTACTTGATCTAGCAAAAGAAGAGGAGTGCTAGAATTACTTGTTGCTAGAGTAGATTAAAGAGATTCAAAGCTTAATCTCAAACTCATTCTCTCACTCTTACTTACCCGGTTCGGTCGTGTGTCAATGGTGGTGTGTTTTTGGTTGAGTGTAGATGGGTTTTATGGTGGGAGTGATGGTGAGAAGATGTTCATGATCTAGCCATTTGGCACTCTCATCTAACTCCACCTAAGCAAGCCATGCACTCACCATTATTCCTCATCTTCTCTTCCTCTCTATAACCGACCCTTCTCTCTCTTCCTCTCCATTCTTCTCTTCTAGAGAACCCTAGGTTCTCATTGCCATATCCTAGGGAAATATCTTCTCACCTTCACCCAATCATCTTCCCCCATTTCTTCCTATCTCACCCGGTTTCCCTCACTCTCTTTCTTCCCTTGGTTTTTTTTTTTTTTTTTTTTTTTTTTTTTGTAAGATTCTCTTAACTTGATGGTTTGTGTTAGTAGGACTAGGTTATTAGAGTTTATGATGAGCTATTATCCATTTGGGGAAGTTAACCCCAATTCATTTCCTTTGCCTTTCCTTCACGTGTACATGGGCATGGCGTGCCATTATTTTCTTTTATTTGTCTTATTTTTTTTATCTTCTTATTTTATTAACAAGGCATATTACTAGTACTTTACTTTCTAATTTTATCATTCCTAATTACTTCTTACTATTATTGAATCTCGTGGTTTAGGTGTTAAGGTTTGTTAAAAAAAAATGATGTGTTACATACATCCTTGGCCACGGGGCAATCGGATTGGTAATGCCCCTTTTCCCCGCAATGGAAGCACGTCACTTGGGATTTTTGCTTCTTTCTCCTTTTTGCTTTTGCTTTTCCTATCCGTGACCATGAGCCCTTGGTCATACGACTCCGTGCCCGAGTCTTTATCTTGCTTTATCAACTTGTCCGCTTCAAGTAGAATTAAGATGGTCTCGTCCATCTTTAGATTTGTTTTGCCAACTAATAAAGAAGTCTTAACCAGTTTGAACTTCTTTGGTTGAGACACCAACAACATCATTGCCTGGTCTTCATCCTTCAACTTTTCACCCAACCTCGCCAACTGGGTGATCAATCCATTGAACTTGTTGATGTGATCGTTCAAGTGGCCTTCGTTATCCATCCTTAGTTCAAACAAATTGTTCTTGAGAAACAGTTTGTTAGCTAGCGACGTGCTCATGTACGTCTTCTCCAACTTCCTCCAAAGCTCCTTTAGGTCCATTTCATCAATCACTTGGTATTTAATTTCCGGTGCAAGATTTAACCGGATCGTAGATACCACCTTCAGTTTCATCACATCCCACTTGGAAGCATCGATCATGTCGGACGCCTTTTCCCTTGCATCCGAACCTTTCCCTTTAAGGGTCTCGAAGCCCTTGATGGATGAGGAGATCTTTCACCGTACTTTGCCACAAGGTGAAGTTGTTCTTTCCGTTGAACACTTCAATATCATACTTTCCCCTAACTTTCTCCATCGATCTCGAACCAAAGCTCTGATACCAATTTGTTAGAAATATTTGCCACAAGGTAAGAATAAAAGCGCAAAGCGCACACACGAGAATTTTAACGTGGAAAACCCAACTAGGTAAAAAACCACGAATCGCTCTACTAAATTTCTTTAATCGTTCACCTTAAGCACTTCATACACCTTGAATGCTCAAGTCGTTCCTTTTCTCTCTTTCTGTGAGAGTACATATTTTTCCAAGTCTAACACATTATTTTATAGACACAAGACATTCCATAACATAACCCAACTAGGATTAGGAAATTGTATCCTTCCTAAACTCTAACTAGGAATCCTAGACCTTTGGCTTATACACCAGGTCACGGGTTCGAGTCTCCTGGGGAGCACCTACACGAATTTATTTCACAACCAAGTAACTTTCTTAATTGCGTTACAATAATATCCTAATTACAATATTTAGCAATATAGAATATTACCTAAACTAGGACTCTAATTAAAATAGGAAACAAATCAATCCCGTAAAAGACTTGCCAAAAACAACTTCCGCGAACTCGCCAAAGCTGCCTGGCCAGGCCGATTAACCGCCCACCCGGCCGGTGCTTCTCCATGCAGCATTGCTACTCTCGGCAAGGGCGCCCCCGCTCGCCCGGGTGGGCCTGCTCCAACGCCCAAATTGCTGTCTGTCGCAATCTTCGAGCTTCGTTCTTTGATCCTTGTTCAGTCCCAATCCGATCGAACGACACATATTAGGGATTGATCCTAACACTCTTATCCCTTGCTCTTTTGAGCCGCCCCATTTGTGGGGCTTTTAAGATGGATTTTGATGCCTAGCCTAGGTTAATGTAAGCTCTTCTGAAACTAAGAGTCCCCAATTCAGAATGAAATCCATAACTACTTTGTAGTCGAATTAAATCTTATATACGATGAAAAATCTTTATTCTTTATATTACCTTCTTTTTACAAACTGATTTTCGCTATTTACTGAACACCAAAATGAGTTTTTTTAACTGGATCAAATAACTAATGTGTAACCTCAGCAAGTTTTTACATCAAAAAGCTCTTTGCCAATCTTTTAGCTGGACATAGCTTTTGTCCATGAAAGCTCACAACCAAATGCTTTTGAAGCTTGAAATATCCATGATCCAACTAGCCACTCACATGGGAAAATAAAACAGCAAGTACAAAAATGAGTAATAGCTTCTTATCATAGCAGATTACAGCATTTACAATATACTCCTTGTTCGACTTACAAGAGAGCAAAACAAAATCGTATCTCTTAATCCTCAACTCATATTTTTCAGTTCTCTGATATCTACAGATTTACTCTTAACCTACAACCAAACAGCCTTATGGTTTGAGCGAACTTGAAATAGAAGCCTCTTTGCTAGTTTGCCTTGCGAGTCAATTGACTGATTAAGCATCGTTCTTGGGTTTCAACTTGAGTGCAGCACTACACAATGAGCACAATCAGCATTAATAACTGAAAAAGAGAAAAATCCAGTAAACGAGAAAAGCCTGCAACTAAGGGGCCATATACTCAACTTCTTAAAAGCTGAAAATAGCCACCAAGAAGGCCAGAAGCATAAGCTTCAAATTGGAGCTCTTGGTTTGGCCTAATTGGGGGTATTTTGAGCTTTTAAGAAGATGAAGTTCTGGTGGAGAGCGATGTGGAAAGGGGAGGTTGTGAAGAAAATGAGAGTGACGAGCTAACACTTGATAGAAACCAGGCTAAACGGGACCCTAAGGACATGAATTGTACCTGTTGATGCAATAACGGTTTCCCGTTGGTGGAGGACCATCATCAAACACATGTCCAAGATGAGCATCACAAACTGCGCAGAGAACTTCCTGTCTGGGCATGAAGATGATTGACAAATCCAACTTTGTCTTGACATTGTTCCCTATAGTTTCATAATATGAGGGCCAACCAGTCCCGCTATCAAATTTCGTAGAAGATCTGGCATATAACAAGAACCGATCAAGAGTGATATGGGAACAACCTTTAGGAGTCGAAGTTACCAAAAATCACAGATATTAGATAGCTTGAAAATTTGCAACCACTTACTCGAATAAAGGAGTGTCACAACATACACAATGATAAGTTCCTGGGGTCTTGGTGTTCCAATATTCACTGTTAAATATGAGGCAACAATGATTAAGTTGAACTATGAACTTATAAATCAAGAGAGTTGCATTCAGCACTACATGCAGCAGAAGATTTGGAGGTTGGATGAGAAAAAAGCTATGCTTGCAGGTGGACAAACAAAGAGATGCATCACCTAAGATCATCTCCTGAAATTAGAAGGGCACCAGGAAGCTATAATACATGCACTCTTTATTTTAACTTGAGTACTCATGTTGGATACTCGACGCTCTTAATGAATATGGATACTTGAGCAATTTAGTTTCGGCCAAAAATATGCAAAGTTTGTCCGACACTTGGATTTAACATGTACCAATCAGGAGGGAGGGTTTTGCTGTTACTTCATAGGTGGCATATTAATTTGAGTTATAAAAATTGGTATGCCTCATTATATTCATGGATTTCAGACCTTACCCTGTAAAAGCCCTTTCTGTTCCCTTTTTACGGCATACATAGAACTGTTCTGGAGTGAGCCGTTTTTTCCACTCTTCTTCACTGAGAGAAGACAAGTCTGACGTCCCTGCCTCTGTGAGAAAACACAAAGAAAAACAATGATTTTGCAAAACAAGCTGACACATTAAACCCTACAAAAAGGCAACAGTCAAGAGACATTAAGATGTCAGTCAGCTGTGTGCATTGCATAAGCCACCCTAACCATTTTAGTCATAGTAGCAGTTCCACTTGATTAAAAATCATGCGGTACATATATTGTAATTTAAAACCCCAAATCTGCTCTCCCTTGACTCTGTACTGGATAGATAAAAAGGTTCTTAGTCTGTTTCTCAGGAATCATGCATATCAATCCACTAAATTATGGCTGAAAAGCCTAAATCAGCATGACTTCAGAATGATTGCACTAGTAGCCAAGGATCTTTCCCTCTTTGGACAGTGTCATATAGATATACTACAGGTACCTTCCTATATAAATTTCCATAATACATCAAATAGGAGTTTACTATTTCATGTATTTGACTGAAATAATCTTACAAAACGAGTAATAACAAATCAACTACAAAATTAGAGTAACAATCATATGCACCCGTCTAACTGTTAGACGAACCGAAATAGAGATCACTCTAAGCAATTTAAGGATATTAGGGGTTATTTTGAGTATTATTTTATGGATGACTTTAAGCAAATTTAAGGATTACTTTAAACAATATAGGGACTATTTCGAGAGTATTATGGATGATTATGAACAATTGAAGGATACCATAAAAATTTAGAGGCAACTATAAGCATTTTAGAGATTACTTTTGAGAGGCTTATGTTATGGGTAACTTTTAGTTCCTGTTAGAGTGGGTGTGTGTTCCAAAATGATAAATGAAAGGGCCTTGAACTTGTTTGTAACCAAGTGAGTTACTCCACCTAATGCCAATTTTGGTTTTAGGTTGAAACGTCACTTTGGATGTATTCGCTTACTCGCATTGGGCCCAAATTAAACCAAAATTAACATGGTATCAGAGTGGGTTATAAGCCTGGCTCAAGCCCCTCATGTCCACGCTTCAGGCCCAAAAGTGGCATTCGCGGACGGCAGGGTGTTAAAATGGGTGTGTCCCATATTGATAAATGAAGAGGCCTTGAGCTTTTTTATGACAAAGTGAGTTACTCCACCTAATTCCAATTACTTTTAGGTTGGAACCTCACTTGGATTGTATTCGCTAATTAAACCAAACTTAACAGTTCTAGACACCCATATAACGGTTAGACGGGTGTCCCTAAGGATTTGTAGCAAAATAAAGATTAAGCTTTGCATGGAAGGAACATTTGTTGACTGCTTAGGCTCCTACTATCTCTTTTGTTAATGATTACTATACAATGGATTCTCTATCAAACCATTATTAAAGAAACATGATGCCCCATAAAGGATGATCTTAAGCAAGTAAAACCATAATGTCCTTGGTCACTCTCATGTTCAGTGGAATGCCTAAGAAACAAGAACGCCACCAACACTTGTCAAAATTGCCTAGCGCAAAATTCTGTATAGCAGCATAGTCATATAATCAGTTACATATATGAATAATAGCAGTGGTATTCTAACTGTAAATTGTGTTTCTCTAAACAGCTGCTTCTTTATAGAATAAAGCACCTCCCCCATTCATCATTCCCTTAACGAATACATGCTTGTTTGACTTTGAACCTCACCTAACGAGAGGTCTGTTCTGTTGCTCAAGCACAATGGCTTGCAGGAGCTCTTATCCAAGCAAAACCATTAATGTTAAAGTTACTTCATAACTTCAGGCTTGAATTCCTATAAATCATTAATCAAATACACAGAATTGATAATATCGAGTATATACTAGCAAGAAAATTGCAGCTAAGACTATTAAATTTGGTTATCTAGTTGAGGAGAGGGCAATAGCTATTGTCGACTGTAGCTACATCAAAAATGCTACGAGTTTCACTGTATTTTCATATTTGACCCTCATAAATTTCAATGCCGAACAAATTGCTGAACTAATACGATCCTAGCCTGTTTCATTCAAACAAGATCTCCGGTCAACCGCCACAAAGATTACTTAGTTAACAAATCCAGCGAATACCTCCAAATTCTTGACCATATAGTGAGCATTATGACACTCTAAGCAGCTCCTTACTAGCTACCTGCTCTAGGACAAAAGGCATCTATCTGAGACTGTAAGCCTAATAATGAATTCATATGCTTCAACTATACACAGTTACTGGGATTCTGGACTTTGATTCATAATGCTGAGATTCTTTACTGGAACAAATGTCTAACAGAGTATATAAACAACACTACTCGACTTTACAAACATCGCACATAAAAAATCCATTCAGAATATTAAAGCAGTATCATTTGCACCCCAAAAATTAAAAAATCAGAGCTGTATTCTATCATATTACTCATTCAATATATCAGGACATTGTTGCATAAACCTCAATGTGAACCCCGTAATCCAAGTTAATGTAGCACAGAGTTATACTGCTGGTTCCAACTATCAAAACATTGTGGTTTCCGCAAACACAGGCTAAAAAGGTTTTTTAAAGGATAAAATCCCTTGTACGTTGATACTTAAGTCTTAAATTAACTAGAATCAACAAAGGGAGCTTGGATACGGATTAGGACCACGTAACAAGATGTCCACGAACTGTAGGTCACGAATTAATCATGAAAAAGGAAGACCAATAAACTCACATCAGATCTTTAACTTGAATTATAGCAATGGAAGACATCATCAATTTGTAATACAAACTGTAGTTCTACCTTCTAGTTCATATCACAGGCTATGATCATTCATTTAGCCAAAGTTCTCCTACCCCAAAATTTTTGCTCCACATAAAAATATCATTCAGGAATCAATTTAGTCTACAATTTTCGAATTCAAACTACAGAGAAACTCCTTTGTCATCATAATCGAACATTATCAGAGCAAATAAATGCAAATATTACACACCAAAACATTCCCTTCCAACCAAAACTAAAGAAAGTAAAATTAAACAAAATCTACAAATTCTGCACATAGATTAAAAAAAAAAAAAAAAAAGAACACTTCACCCAAAATCACTGAACCCGAACCCGAACCCGAACCCGACCCAACCAACCTCTTAGCCAGGCCCTTGCCATCAATTTAGTTCAATAAGACTCCTTGGTGAACCAACCATCACCAGCCCTATAAATTCAAATATTACACAAAAGAGCATTTCCCGGCCTCCCCAATCAAAACAAAAACAACAAAAGGATACCCATTAAAGCAAAAATTCACAAAAATCTGCACAAACACTAAAAACCCAGCAATTCAATTGAAATTACACCACTAAACTAGCTATCATTCATAAGAAAATCCATTCAATCAAAACAGAGAGAGAGAAACCTTGAAGATTATCGGGTCTTTGAGAAGAAGGAGAAGAACCCATTGCACGAACTGATAACAATTTCCCACAGGATTTGTTCACCAACACAAAGGCTAAGAAAAGCCTTGATTTTGCACGTAAATTCAACTGGGTTTTTGTTTTTGAAGAAACCAACGATGAACTTGAAAGGCTGAAACTGCTTAAGCTATAAGAAGCCATTGCCGCTCTCTTAGCAACAAACAGTTATTGATCAAAAAGGAAAGAGATGGGAGAAAAAATAAAAGGCAAATAAATTGCGAAATGAGACGGGAATTATTCCAGTGTTTTTCGTGTGTGAGGTCGTAAACTATCAGCGTTATTGTAAGCCACAAGTGTTGGGTTGTTGTTATGTGGCGTTGTGTGATTGGGTGTCTGATCTGGGATGTAGGATCATTGGATGGGTGTGATTGTAGACAATCATCATGGTTTGAGGAGTGTATTGGTGATGAATTTGCCACGTCTAGCTCGGCTTTTACAATTTGAGACATGTCCGAAGGCCGCTAGTTGATATGGTAGGTTTGAGAAACAATACAGGTTAGGTAGACCACGACGTTTCAAGTATTGGCTAGACAGACCCCAATGCTGAAAATTGGTCATATAAATTCCCAACGTTGAAATTTTGGTCACGTAGATCACTTATGGCCGGAAATGCGTTCACACTCTTGAAATTTAGTTTTCTCTTTTTATTTATTTATTTATCTTTATTTCCCCTTACCGGGCCCTCTATTTTCAGCATGTTAGAGATAGTAATGCTTGATCATATATTAGACTAGAAAACAATTAATCATAATATTATTTTCATGTTTGATCTTCGATAATAATAAAGTAAATAATCACCTTTAGTATCTTCTAATTTTAACAACAATTTTTTTTTTTCCAGTTGATGTTGAACCACTGTGTGTTACTCATTTGAATATGTTGTGCATATTTTACTATGTANCAAAAAAAAAAAAATGATCTCAATAATTTGTTACTCATCATCACCTTTATAGACAAACAAGGGAATGGAAATTAATTTGAAGAAACTTGAACATATAACTGAGAAAAAAACAAAATGCCAAATAGTTTCCAATCACTAGAGCAAAAATCTTATAGTACTAGTTTTTTATATTATTTTTTTTTGAAGGGAAAGATTAATTCATCAATTGAACGCACTTGTAAAAATATATTAAGCTATGTGCGGCCGCATTGCCAAAAAGGTATTTAATGGGGTAGTCATGACAGATTGGTATTTTTTTTGACACCGGCGACATTTAGGTATTTTTATTGGGAATCGGCGACATTTTGGTATTTTTTTTGGAAAAAAAGTGCAAATGCACCCAAAAACATTCGC